>BQNB010078273.1:0-30595 GCA_026074375.1 Tanacetum coccineum
TTGAATATACTAGAATCGAGGTTAAACACTTCAAAGATACACTACTCCAACACATGGGTAATGTCAAGAAGTCTGTTGCTGAAAGAACAAGTCATCAAAGACAGTATGATAGACAGTTGAAAAAAACACAGATGCAGACGCAAGTGAGTAAGATTGATACGGGTAAAGTAGTGGATAATGGTTTGGTTGTCATGAAAAGCAATGGAACAGAATCAGAAGTGCAAGATGAAAGCACCAGGTTAGGGAATGATACATATGCTGATGATGCAGATATAAGACCTATTTATGATGAAGAGCCAAAGGCTGAGGTATAACTGACTGCTAAATATAATATCTTTGCAATAGGACAACAACATACTGAACAACCTAAAATCATTAATAAAGGTAGGGTTGACCAGTATCCTGAACAATGTCAAGTTAAAGGTCTTATGCTTGATTCATCACCTGATAACCAGACAACTGACTACTCATAACAATCACTCGAGTCTGAAAATTTTTTACTCAAAAAGACCATTGCCCAATTTCAAAAAGATTTTTTAAGAATGGAAGCACATTGTATTGCTCTTGAATGAAACAGTGCAACATGGTTAAATTTTGAATGAAACAAGTAATAAAGCCAAGATTAAACGTGACATAGATGAAATTGAAACAATTAACATCAAATTAGAACATAGTCTGGCTAAATTACTTACCCAGAATGATCATTTAAATAAGGAAAACGAGACTTTGAAAAAGCATTACAAAGATCTGTATGATTCAATTAAAATAACAAGATCTAAGACTATAGAACAGACAACTTCTTTGCTTGCTAATAATGCTGATTTAAAAGCTCAAATTCAGGAAAAGGTTTTTGCAATTGCTGCTTTAAAAAATGACTTAAGGAAGTTAAAAGGAAATAATGTAGATACTAAGTTTGCTAAAACATCAGTCTTGGGGAAACAGGTGTTACAATCACTAAGAAACCAATTAGTTGTTAGACAACCGAATGCGTTTAAATCTGAAAGGCCTCAAATGTCAAAACAACGATTTGCCTCCGAAGTTGATGTGAATAACAATTCGTCAAGACCAGTAACTCAACACTATTGGCCTAAGAGAAGAGAATCCGTTTTTGCAAAACCTGATCATATGATTGCATCAAGCCAATCTAGGAATAGTTCTAAGAACATGCCATGATTTAGTTCAAATGACATGGTTCATAATCACTATCTAGATGAAGCTAGGAAAAAGACACAAGAAAGAGATATAAACTCAAAAACTAGTGTGACGTCTTCTGCTAGATTTCAAAGCATTGCTGATGATAGCAAACCAAAACCTAGGAGAAACATTCAAACACCTAGGAGTTTGCATGTATCTAAGAGTAGTTGCGTAATAATAACGGTTGTGCCTAAAGCAGATCACTCTAAGAGTTCTAGTTCTTTCTCAGATTCCAAAAAATTTGTTTGTTCTACATGTCATAAGTGTGTCTTTAATGCAAATCATGAGGCTTGTATAACAAAACTCCTAAAGGAAGTGAATTCATGTGCTAAGATTCAATCCCATAAGACCAAAAATAGTAACAAACCCATAGATCAAAAGAGTCATACTCAGAAACCTAATAGGCAGATCTTTACAGGACATGGGTTTTCTCCTAATAAGACTTCCGATGTGTATGAGAAAACATCTCCTAGATCTGAGCTTAGGTAGAAACCTACAGGTAGAATTTTCAAATCTGTTGGTCTTAGGTGGATTCCTACAGGAAAGTATTCGCTTCTTACACAAGCAAGGTTGACAGTGAACCCCTACATGGTTCAAATGTAGATATCCCTAATATTCATGGATACAAACAAACTCTAGATGTAAGTGTATGTACATCAATCAATGTTCAGAAGGAACAAAGTCTTGATTTAAGTGCATGTACCTTATGTAATGTCAACAAGGAAAATCTCAGAGTATGGTTGCTAAAAAAGCTGATATCTCAGAAACCATTGTCAAAGTGGATTCACAGACGATGAAACATAATAATGACGTTTGAACACAACGGTTCAAGCCTTGCTCATCAATTTCAACATAAGTTCCTACAGCAGATTTGATAGTCATGACATCGATGATAGAGTTGGAAAGTCTATTCGGTCCTTTGTTCGACGAATATTTCAATGGAGAAAATCAAGTTGTTTCAAAGTATTCCGCTGTTACTACTGCTGATGCATCCGATAAATGTCATGAGACAGTAATAACGTCAAATGAGCTGATGTGCTATTTCCGTCCTTTTTCGGACGCAATATTCAATGGAGGAAAAATCAGTTTTTAAAGCCTTCCGCTGTCACTACTACTGATGCATCAAATAAACGTCAACAACAACCTGATTCAACTTCATCCACTTCAACTCTAGCCATAACTGTCACTGCTAATGGAAACTTCTATATTGTAAATATTTTTATTCTCTCTTTATTTTTTATTTATAAAAATTTTTGAAAAAGAAAATACAAAAATATAAAACCAACAAAAAGAAAATAGAAAAATATAAAACCTAGAAAAACAAAATATAAAATCAGAAAAATTTCAAAAATACCAAAAAGAATCTTCTCGACATGTCTCTTGGAATCGATAACATTTACGTACCTAGAAATGTTGATTAACATCGACACGGGCGTGTAAATGAAGTTCGAGCGAGAGTTTCAAATGCTTTCAAAACATGTCATTTCTAAATTTTTCTAATGACTTATGTACATTTCAGTGCATAACTCGGTCCCGAATGTAATAGGGAAGTGTACGCTTCAGTGCGCTTACTCTAAAATAGAAGAGAAGTCTTCTATCATGTTTTTAAAATCGTTGAACACAATTTTTCAAAAAGAACTTTCAATGTCAAATTGTCTACAATATAATTTGTGGTATTTTCCATAAAAAGTGGTATTTTGTTAAAAAGTGTGTCAAACACTCCCTTCCTCGAATAATTTTCAAAGAATTGTAGTTCGTAGAATGTCATTTTATGTGAATCAATTTCTGAGGGGGAGCTTTTTAAAACAAAGCCTTTTAATTAGTTGGAATACACTCATAAATTTCAATTTTAGTATCCAAACACATTTTTGTGAAATTAAAAATGTGGAAACTTAAATGTCAAATTAATAATACACATTGTTCACCTAAGGATCTCACTCCGTCTTTAACATTTTGTGGTGTCATATCAATTTTTCATTCCAATGTCAAGTTTTAATAAATATTGGTATCCCACATATACTGTTGAAGTTTTATTATTTAAAATAAGGGGAGAAAATGTGATTAAAATATGTTATAGACGAATGTGATCTTTAAGACTCTAAGTGCAACTCTTTCCTTCATGTGCTAAACAATTTCGAATCTCAGAGCACATGTGTAGGGGGAGTATTTGAAAATAACAATGTCAGAAAATGGTTTTATGGTTCGATCTCATACCCAACAACCTATTAATTTCATGACGATTCTGAAGTCATAAGGTGGTTAGGTTAGGTATAAGTCCTATGATCCAACCAGAACCGGAGGGATCTACCCAAGGACACTCCATAGTTAGAAATAGCAGTCCTTAGGTATGATTGGAGAAGAATGTGTATAAGGGAAGAATGCCGACTAAGATTGAGCTAACACTGGAACAATCACAACAAGGTGTTAGTAATGACGTCTTGGTAAGCATTGAAGGGGTTGAAGAATGAAAAAGAAATGTATGGATAAAGGGTGAAAAGAAAGAAGCCCTCCTTACACCTTAGGCAGAAACCGGGTCAATACATAATCTATCAAAATCACAAAGATGATTGTTGATATTGAAGAAAGTCGTCATGGACCCAGTGATGCAATGCACAACCCTTCCCAGCCATTCGGGTTTCTCTCAAAAGAAACTTGTCTCATTTGTCACGGAGATACACACGTTATCTATTGACATCTCACTCCGAGATTGTTGATATTGAATAGGTGAAGATCAGCTCCAGCCTCCGATTACTAAAACAAAAAGATGGGTACAAATCGATCAAGAAGCCAAGAAGAGATCAAATTAATAAAATCTCATTAGGACACAATGTACAAAATACATTTGTTGAACTCCATAAAGTTTCCCAAGTTGTAACAAAAAGTCCTACGCAGCATCCCTTGATAACTTGCCAGAACATCTGAGGATACTTCAGTATTCACCAGTTAAGATGAAATCCTGCTTGAGCCAACATCAAACAAGCTCTTGGTAGGTGACTTGCAAGATTCTATATGAATCAAGCTTGTGATAACTGGATATCAATTTTGGTCCAGTAAATGAATTGACGACTTAATCAGAAAGATAGTAACTATCTGATTCACTCTTACTGTGTTGTCTGCTTTGAGACGTTCCGATAATGAGAACTAGCAAGCATGGTGAATCTAATACATCTGTGTTAGAAGATCCTACGCTTTGAGCTGGAAACCCTGTCAAGGAGATTCTTTGAATCTACCTGATCACAGGTATAGTATTTATACTATAAAACGGGAAACCAGAGGTTAATGCAACCGAACTCAAGATGAATGACAAAGCCATATTCATCTTTTATTGCTAACTGTTTTATTTCAGGATAAGACGACGGTGTTGCAGCCTCATTCCAGCAAAGTCGGATTCATAAACCACATGCTCATACTCAAGCTTTCAAAGTCAATCATTCAACGTCAAGATAGTTGATTCTAATCTTCCCCACCATCAAAGAGCCTCAAAGTCAAATAAAGAATCATCAATTGGGGAGATTGTTAGACTTATAATCATAATAGGCAAATAATGAATGTAACAAGAATAGCAGGGTCAAGAGCACAAGTTGATCAAGGAAGTCAAATCAAGATGATTCAAGTCAAGGAGATGATGCAAGATAACGATCTCAAGAATTTAAAGTCAAAAGATAAAGGCTCAAAATCAAGATCACAAAGCATGGATGAACAAAGCCATTACAAACAAGACAAGACCATAACAAGGCAAAGCATAAACGTTAAACGTCATATCTTCAATGTCATCGGTGGTACAGAGGAGTTTGAAGAAAGAGACCTCAACATTGGGGGAGATTGTTAGCCTTAATTATATTAAGTCAAACAAGAATGTTATCGGTCTTAGAAAGTCAAACTAGGTCTTGTATTGTAATAGGCTAGTCGGGTTCAACGGGCTTGGATTGTAATCTAATATTGTCCGTGTTTCGGGCTTAAAGCCCAAGTTAAACCAAGCCCGGCCCGTTTAGAAAGCCCAAGTGCCTAGCTAGAAGGCTAGGGTATAAATATCCCTTCACCACACTTGGTGAAGGGTGTTGGTTACATTTCACTTCACTTGTAACTTTCCCATTCTCTCTCTAATCTAGTTTCTCTCTCTAAGATTTCTTCTCATTTTCTAGCATCTTGGTATAAATTATTGTTGTGTAATGGATTAAACTAGTGGGATAACAGTTTATAAACTAAGGGTATATATTGCCATTTTTGCAAACTTAAAAATATAAAATATAATATTTTTATCATTTCATCCTCAAACCGATGGTCAGTCAGAGAGGACCATTCAGACTTTGGAAGATATGTTGAGGGCTTGTGCTTTGGAATGGACAGGTAGTTGGGATGAATATTTGTGCTTGGTGGAGTTTGCCTACAATAATAGTTGGCATGCTAGCATCAAGGCAGCACCTTTCGAGCTTTTGTATGGTAGAAAATGTCGAGCACCTATTTGCTGGGATGAAGTAGGTGAACGTTTGATTGAAGGTCCGGAGCTCATCGAGATTACTAATGAGAAAGTGGCTGTTGCTAAGGAGAAATTGAAAGAGGCTAGATCGCGACAGAAGAGTTATGCTGATAAGCATCGACGTGACTTAGAGTTTCAAGTTGGAGATCGTGTATTTCTGAAGGTTTCGCCATTCAGAGGAGTTAAACGTTTTGGGATCAAGGGCAAGCTCAGTCCTCGATTCATCGGTCCGTTTGAGATTTTGGAACGTATTGGAGAGGTTTCGTATCGTCTGGCGCTTCCTCCGCAGTTATCGCACGTTCACGATGTCTTTCATGTATCTCTTTTGAGGGGATACCATTATCATCCATTGCATGTCGCATCTTATCCTTTTGATCAGATTCAGCCTGATATGTCTTTGTCCGAGGAACCTGAATCCATTCTGGATCGGCAAGAGAGAGTCATGAGAAACAAAGTTATTCCTTTTGTGAAGATTCTTTGGAAGAATCACCCAGAGCGTGAGGCTACCTGGGAGACCGAAGAGTCTATGCGAGCTAGTTATCCTCATTTCTTTGTCTAGTTCGGTATGTTTTCGTTTCGTTCTCATTTCGTTTTCATTCCGGTTCATTTCAATTTTCGAGGACGAAATTTTTTTTTAGAGGGGAAGAAGTTGTAAAACCTAAAAATCTCAACAAGTGTAAAATTACCAAAATACCCCTAATGCAAGAAAAGTACATAAAAGCATGAATAAAGTTCATTTTAATTCTAGAAATTATAAAAATACAACATATGACAATTATGAAATTTATGTAAGATTAAGATACCTTATATTTTGTAAGAAAAATAATTAATATTTATGTATATATATTTTTAGCCGAATTATGTATATTTATTTATTTATACATTACAATTAATATAAAATAAATATGGATAATTACAAAATAAATATTGGGCAAGATTAAAAATCTGATTTAGTCATTTTGAAAGCCAATAAATTCGGCCAAAATACCCATTATATTTCTTTTATGCATTTTATTTTATAAAACCCTAAAAAGAAAAACCACCGAAACCCTAAAAGAATAAAAGGAGGCGGCACCAAAATTTTCAAGGGCAAGGACCATTTTTCTAAGGTGTTTTGGAGATCAAGGAAGGTGGGAAAAATAGTGGGAAGATTGTAGAGTGCTTGGTTCGATCGTGGTAATCGTTTGGTTCTGATTCTGGAAGGTTCTGAGCTAACAAAGTATACAGGGAATCTCAGCTTTATACGATGAATTTTGACCACTTCCGTCAAAACCAAGGAGAAACCATTCAAGGATACTAATACGTTAGGTTATGAAGCATCATTAATGACATAGAAACATCAAGATGAGACCCTGCCCAAGATGCAGCTTAACTCAAATTTTTGAACAACATGTTACCCTGATTGGAGTAGATTCATAAACTGAAGTCAAACTTAACAGAGGTATGAAATAGTCAAACTTTGATCAGCTATATGACTTACTTTAAGACAACATGAGGTGCATGCTAAGAGAACAGAATTATGATGGAAAGGATCATTCAACCAAATAATGATCTTTGGCAACTAGTTTCGGACGCCTCAGTACACAGTATCCACACAATCATACCAATCGCCCTCAACCCCAAAAGAACCATCTCCGCTGACATCTTTCAACTGACCTCAGGAAGTTCCTTCAACAAAAAAACTTGAATTGAAATCTATCCAACACACTTGCCCTCCTCACTCAATCGTATCAAATCACATCTCCACAAACTTAAACAATCAAAACGTAAGCTTCGTCAAATGCAAGTAACAAAGCTATGGTTCAAGACGGGAAAGTTAATGGTTCAAATGTCCCGAGGAAAATACAATGCGACAAATCAAGGAAGACCCATTTCAGAGAAATAATGCAAGAGAAAAATTGAGTAGCGGGAAATGTAGGAGTCAGAACAGATGAGGCATGATTAATGTCCTGGTCAAGGCGAAACCCAAGTCACATTGCTACAACTGTAACGGACCAGTGCACATAGCACGAGAATGTCCAAGGCCAAAAGACTTCAAGATTCAGACTACGTTCAAGGACAAGATTCTACAAAGCCAAAGCCTAGGAGAGTGGTCCAGTACTAGGATGAAGAAACGTCGTGTTTCTTGCAGGAGAACCGGTAACCAACGTTGAGGATAATTGTGGATGAAACACCCGAGAATGATTTGGCACTCAATTTGGATCATGTATTTTGAAGCTTATGAATGTGATGCATTCGACTCGATGTTTGACGTGAGGGACCCCACACACAAACCATGTTCATGACAAATCTCACATCGTAAGATCTAAATCTACGATGAAGCCGATACCATGTGACATCATATGACTCAAATACTCCATCTGATGTACATGATCATAGATAGACCTTTAGTAAATCATTTAGATTAAATCATGAAGTACAACTGAGATGCCAACCGATGAACAACACAACTACGTTGTTGACTCCGATGCTTACTATACGAGAAATAGATAATACTATTCCGTAATGAACATGTATATGGAAGACGAACGAATATCAAGTTGTTCAAAGAGATGTATACTTCTGTACGAAATGATGCATTGATGTCAATATCTTTCTTCTCTTCTCGCTGAAGATGCATGAACCAGGTGTGTACGCAGTAGATTAGGCAAATAAGCCAGACATGGTAGTTAATGACTCAATGACGCTCTTGAACTTGCGAGATTATAAGGAACTGGTCGGGGAGTATGAAAAACCGGGCAAAGTTTGAATTTAAACTGAAAAAGAACGAAAAATTGATGACAAATGAGAATAATTATCTCAAAACCGCAATAGGACGAGACGGAACAAAAACTTCGTGTAAAATGAACAGCTGTGCGCGATGGGGCGTGCACTGGGGACAGTGGGGTCACTAAGCTCTGGTGCGGGCGGAGTGGGGGCTGACTTCTTGCTCATGATGGGGGGTGATGAGTGTGTAGGAATAGAGGTGTAGCGGTGTGAGGCGTACGGATAACATTTGCGAGGGCATTTGAATTTGGCTTCAATTGTTTAATAATAGTCTCATATCAAGCAGTGCTCATACTAAGTACTTCAGTGCGCTCTTATGACTTCTTAGATGCAGTAACAGAATCGTTAGTAAACTAACATAGAGGATAATACAATTGCTCAATTATGACAGACATTTCTTAGATCGTCTATCTAAATAGACGCTAAACATAATATAACGATACTTGCGTGACATATCACGCATGAGATACATTATCATCTCATTTCTATCTGGATGTCATCGAATCTTATTTCGTTCTTTCTTCTATCAATTCTTAGGGAATTTTATAACTACTACGAACTTTCTCTAGATCATTCTACTTATCACAATTCACAGGATCTACATGAGCTCATATAAGCTACGTGTAATGTACCTAAGGCACATCTATTTGTCGACAATGCTAATCACGGAAAGCACCAACTGTAGACATGCTAATCATCGGACCGTAAAATATAAGCAAACTCACTCTCATAGTCGCCATCGAGCTCTTCAGTAAAGCTAATAGGTGTACAGAAGGCTCAAGTCATTCTGCTTTCTAGTATACATCAGAGGAGTCATCGTACTCTGTCTGACTTCACAGATCATATCACATCTCCCTATTACTAAAACTCGTATTAGTTCAGCACAGCAGTGTCATAAACTTAAGTCAGTCTGTGAGACGGCGTGCTTGGAGCGGGTGGGGACGTAGCATCTAGGAAGCTAAGCTGAATCATGAGATAATATGCATGTTGCAAGTTTAGTGCTTATACAATGGCTCTCTACACAGATATTTGATATGTAACCATAAAATACGTCTTATATAGTGGTTGTGTCGGACCCTCGGCAGAACCACCCAACGCGTATGAGCTCCAAATCCATAATCAATACAGATAGACTTATTCTTGCAACACCTACTTATAGCGTAGAGCACTCAACAAACTCGCGCGTTGGAAACGCGCGGCGCGCATGAGCGCGGTCGCGAGAGAGAGTGTGAGCGCGCGTGCGTGATGGCCAACACAACAAGATTCTAAAGTGCATGAGATATTTGACTTTGCATACTACATCTCTGTATTAATGTGATATCTGGTCTGGGACTTGTGTCTGAACCTCCCATAATCCTTCAACTTGTCCCCACAATTCTCAACTAAAAGTCATGTGAAGATTAATCTTTATATACTCACACAACTTTTTACGGAATTTGACAAAACTTGCAAAACTAGAATCACCCCAACAGGTATTACAGAGGGGGAAAGAGGTTTTGAGCAAACAAAAAGATGTTACCTCACTGAAGTTATTCCATTTTTCAAACTCATTAAAAGACACTTTTTGTTGGAGTTTAAACACCCTCTTTAAAGAAGTTTAAATAAGTGGAAGACATTTTGATCCAAATGAATTAACGAAGTGGACAAGAATACTGTAGACAAGCAATGTGATGAAATTTGAAAAGAAAAACCCTTCTTTTCATTGAAAATGAAAATCTGAAGGTTAATTTGTTTGTCCGACCAAGCTGCTGTATGATGTGGAAAAATCACAGGTAATAGATCTGAAGCTGAACAGTGTCCCTAAAGTCATGATGAGTCTAAACATATTTCAAAACTTAAAGGGGAATGCCTAACTTTGCAATTACAAGATCAACATCTTCAAGAAAGTTGTTGATAATAACAAATCACAACACAGTGCAGGAAGCTCCCCCAGAGTATTAACTCATTCTGTCAAAATCAAGAATATGAACAGCAGATTCAAGAAAAAAAAGACAACGTGATTAAGACACTTGAAAGATCTACTTCGCTAATGTGAATGACAGAAGTTGTTTAGACTTATAATGCAAAAGATTCACTGCTCTTATTGAACAAAATGATTCGTTAGAGTTGAACTAGAAAAGGTCACACAACATTACAAGGAATTATATGGACTCATTACGAATTAACGCGTGCTCACACAAGGAAAAAGACATCTACCATTAATTAAATTGAGAGTCTAAAAGCTCATTGCGGAGCAAAGAGTTCTTTTTCTACTAGTGACTATGACAAACCAAAAGTTCTTGCTCCTGGCATGTATGCCATTGACGTAAACCCCTCCCCATCCACCCCCCATAAGAACAATAAGATGCTCATTTAAACTATATCAAGCCATCTTAAGGAGAGAGATAGAAACAGTAGGGAATTGGTATAGGAACTAGAGTAGTGAAACTAACTGATAAAACACTTAACTATGCTTGCCAAACACTAAGCTATCAGGAATTGTTTAGAATATGATTTGGCACTTGCCCAAAAAGTTTCAATGAAAGAGATAACAAGGCTCCCTCTACCCCTGTTACTAGGAAAAAGCAAGTTACTTTTAGTGATAAACCAGGAACTTCCTCTAGCAACACACAGAAACACAAAGTGCACCAGAAAGTTCAACAGACTAATATCCCTGTGATTCCCTCTACAGGAGTAAACGATTCCACTGAAGCATGCGATCAAAGCTTATAAGCAATACAAAGAAAAATAGGAACCTGTCTGCTAGAAGGAGAATAAGAAGAAGTATAATACACCTTGGGACAAATAAGTCAAGTTTGGACAAGTTGAATCTGGTATGATTCTAGCATTATCTCTAAGCGTGTTGTAATTAATTCGAATTCTGAATCTGTGTGAAAAAATTGTACCAAATGTTTAAGCTCTTCATGTCATGAAGTGTTTAATGTGTGGTTGGTTTAATATCATCTAATTCTGTGAATGCTACCTCCACTGTTAAAATCGTCTTGAATAAAGGGAAGCAGATCTGGAAACCAAAAGGCAGACTGTCTGATAACAGTTTGTGCAAGACCAAGCGGGTTTGGAAAGCAACGGGAAAACTATTTACAGATATTGGTTATCAATGGAGACCCACAGGAAAGAAACTCGCCCATAGGAAAACTTGATTTTGTTTATCAATAGAGACCCACAGAAAAGAAATATTGCCCTTAGGCTAAATGTGCCATTTAACTATGCTTTCAGTGAAATGTTCTACTCTATTGCTAACCTACAACCCCCCCCCCCCCAACAAAATTTGGAACCAAAATCCAAAATCACCAATTCGACTGTTTTCAATCAGGTCGTACAGGACATGGCTTTGGCTATATGGACTCAGGCTGTTTTTCAAAACATAAAAGAAATCCATTCAAAAGCTCATGAATTTGTGGAAACGTTCATACGGTCAGTCAGATCGGGAATGATCACTTAAGGAAGCTATACATGGGTTTTATGTATGATATATTGATATGGGTAGACAATGTAGATTCTCAAGAGTATCCTACGTAGAGGGACTTGGACACAATCCTATTCTCTGTAGGGCAATTTTGTATTCTGGAACTTGAATTGTCCTTCAGAAAGCATACTTGCTTTTGTTCGTGATATTAAGGTACAGGTAATCCCTTTAAAGTAGTCGAGGCACCAATTTGTACATGATCTCGATTGATGAAATATGAAGACTTCTCCGATATGCAATGCTGTTTTTTCCAAAGGCATCCAAATCAAATCAGGTTGTGGCATCGTCCGTTTAAACCCATTTAAACTTCGGCACGATAAATGATCTTCTCGAAAAGATCTGGTTAAGGTCCTACCTAGATTGAATGTTTGAAAAGGATCATCTTTGCTCACCTGTCAACTTGGAAAAAGCAAGAAGTCTCCCACGGCCAAAATCTAAAAATACAAATTAGTGGAAGTTCTTCACACCCCTTCACATGGATTCTGTGTGGTCCAATGAGAGTCCAGAAAATTAAAGGGAAAAGAGGAGAGAAATACATCTTAGTCAGCGTAGATGACTATTCAAGATTCACATGGGTTAAAGTTTCTTGAGTCAAAGGATGAAACTCAAGAGTTGACCACCAACTTTCTTAAGCAAATACAGGTTGGCCTCAACAAAACAGTCAGATTCATCCGCACAGATAACAGAACGGAATTCGTCAACCAAGTTATGTTTTAATACTATGAAGGTGTTGGCATATTTCATCAAAAGTCTGTTCCGAGAACTCCTCAACAAAACGGCGTTGTTGAAAGACGTAATGCCATAACAACTGTGTAAGCAAGCACGTACAATGATGATTATTCTCGAAAGCTCCATGTTACTATGGCAGAACTGTAGCCACTGCTTGTTACACCCATAAAAAAAAAAAAAAAAAAAGCACCGATCACTATTTCAAACTCGTCAAAGACAAACTCCTTATGAGCTTGTGCATGAAAAGAAGCCAGATCTTACTTTTTCTTCTAGCAGTATTTTGGATCCTGTGCTATCCTACAAAGATAGCGAAAATCTAGAAAATTCAAGCCAATGCTGACATTGGGATATTCGTTGGTATTGCCCGTAGCAAGGAAGGGCATTTTATATTTAGAAAATGAAAATCTACAACAAGAGAACTCGTCGATAATGGAAACAATTCACGTCACATTCGATGAGATGCATCAGTCAATAGCTCCTGTTCGCATGAGTTCAAGACCCGAGCATTCATCAATGTCCCCTGTATAACTCAAATCAGGGCTAGCTCCAACCGCGATAAAGAGCTAGAGATGTGTTATTTCAACCAAGTGGTTTGATGAATTACCTTTAACAATCCTCGAGTCAATGAACCAGACCTTTCTGCTACTGAACTTAATGCTCACGTTGTTCCACCAGGTACATCTTTGTCTACAACGATTGCTCAAGATGCACCGTCGACAAGTGCTTCATCGTCAACATCCGATATACATCATCCAGTCCAACATCAAGAAATTGCAGAAGAACCCACTCACGAAGACACCCCAATCAATCACGATGTTCTTCATCCTTCACATAACCTTGTAACTGGAGATCCAGGTTCGGCACAATCATCATCTGGGAATGCTAATTCAGCAGAACCTATCCAAGTTAATTACCCACCGATGATCATCTCATAAGATAGACAAAAGATCATCCTCTAGATAACATCATTGGCAATCCCTCTCGTCCTGTATCTACCAGAAAACAGTTACATCCGAAGCGTTGTGTCAGTTTCCATACTGAACTGACCAAAGACGCACCCAAAAAACTTCAAAATGGCCGTGATAGAATACTGCTGGTTTCAAGCCATGCAATATGAAATTCACGAAGTTGATCGACATGAAGTATGAGGAATTAGTACCTTTCCAATCTATGTTATGGTTATCGCTCTCAAGTGGATCTACAAAGTAAAGCTTGATGAATATGGTGATGTACTGAAAAACAAAGCTCGATTAGTTGCAAAGGGATATCGTCAGGAGGAAGGTATTGATTTTGAAGAATCGTTTGCTCCAGTTGCACGGATAGAGGCCATCAGAATATTCATTGCCAATGCTGCAACCAAGAATATGATCATCTACCAGATGGATGTCAAAACTGCTTTTCTGAATGGTGATCTTCAAGAAGAAGTCTTTGTCAGTCAGCCTGAAGGATTTGAAGACCAGGAAAATCCTACTCACGTCTATCGTCTGAAGAAGGCTCTTTATGGGCTAAAGCAGGCACCAAGGGCGTGGTATGACACACTCTCAAAGTTCCTGTTGGCCAACAATTTCTTCAAGGGCGCCGTGGATCCAACGCTATTCACACGCAAATCAGGCAAACATATTCTACTTGTTCAAATATACGTAGATGACATCATTTTTGCCTCAACAGATCATAATGCGTGTAACACATTTTCAAAAGAGATGAGCTCCAAATTTCAGATGTCGATGATGGGACAAATGTCGTTTTTCTTAGGACTACAAGTTTCTCAAAGTCCCGGAGGCATCTTTATTAACCAAGCAAAATATGCTCTCGAAACCTTAAAGAAATATGGAATGGATCTCTCTGACCCTGTCGATACACCAATGGTGGATCGATTGAAACTGGACGAGGATCTCATGGGGATTCCAGTTGACCAAACTCGATTCAGAGGAATGGTTGGCTCCCTTATGTACCTTACAGCCAGTAGACCCGACCTTGTATTCGCCGTTTGCATGTGTGCTAGATATCAGGCTAAGCCTACCAAAAAGCACTTTGAAGCTATCAAACGTGTCTTTCGGTACTTGAAAGGAACCATTAACATGGGTCTTTGGTATCCGAAAGACAACGCCATGTCACTAACAGCTTATGCAGATGCGGATCATGCGGGATGTCAAGATTCAAGAAGAAGTACGTCGGGAAGTGCTCAGTTTCTTGGAGATAGATTGGTTAGCTGGTCATCAAAGAAGCAAAGAAGCACGGCAATATCAACTACAGAGGCTGAATACATCGCCATGTCTGGATGTTGTGCTCAAATCCTTTGGATGTGATCACAGCTCAAAGACTACGGATTTGACTTCAATAAAATTCCTCTGTACTATGATAACAAGAGTGCTATTGCTCTTTGCTGTAACAACGTCCAGCACTCTAGATCAAAACACATCGACATACGGCACCATTTCATCCGAGAGCAAGTGGAAAATAAAGTGGTTGAACTCTACTTCGTGGAAACGAATTATCAACTTGCAGACATTCTCACCAAAGCATTACCAAGAGAACGGTTCGAATTTCTTCTTCCACGCCTAGGCATGAAGAGTTTGACCCCTGAAACTCTCAGACGTCTTCAAGAAGGAGAGGATGAGTAAACATAATGTCTTCGTGTATCCTTTATACATAGGTCTTTTTCGTACACAAAGTAATAAAAATAGGACTTGGTAAATATTTTAAGTCATTTGGAATTACAAAAATGTTTGCAAAATTACTTCAAATTGCAACCCGGTTCTCATTTGAAGGAAAGATTGTCGTCTGAAAGACAACTGTTCCAGATACTCCGGGTGGTAATTAATTTTACTAGAAATGGATTATTTTATATCCATGCAATTTGGGTATTAATGTACATATCAGTGCTTTTCTCTTATTCGGAAGAGAAGTCTTCCTGTTTGATAACCAAATAATTTTTCTTAATTGATTCTTCAAAATTATTGTTGTTAACCACGGGTGGGTAAAAGTGTGTTTTAAAAAATCAATACGGACAATTGACACTCAATCAATGAAACATACATGCTCTTTCAATAGGGATAAAGGCCGGTCTCGATTGAGGGGAGAGTGTTGTTCCTTATTAATGTCCTGGGTGCGATTGAAAGTGTAACCAGGTCTTGGAGAGACAAAAGAAGCTAAGGAACCAAATCTTCAGAGCTCTCACTGCATCAGCTGATGTTCCCTCTAGCGTAACAGAGACAACTGATTACAAAATTAAACATTACGGGTCTTCGAGTATTTAGGGAGAAAGTTAAAGTTTAAGAAACTCTCGAAATGCATATTTGTGGAAGAGTCAGAGATATTGGCTACCAACTAATCAGAGAATTGATTTGGTTAAGATCAATAATCATCGGTAATGAAACATTAACATCTTGTACATTCTAAGTGTATGGAATTTGATGTTATGTGTCAGTGTATGAATCTTTCATGAATTTTTCATTAAACTTAAAAAACTAGGTTTTTGAGTTTAACGAAAAAAAAATCTCTCGTCTTTCAAAATTATCATATCTGACACTAACACATTCCCTCAACGATTGAGAGGGAGCATTAATATGTTCCATAACCACTAGCCTTGTAACTAAAATATAATCATAAACTAAGGTCTCAAGGTTGTATCTCCACACCCATATGCTAAACATTTCTCGTAATTACCGTTTTAGAATACCGAATGCACATGTTGAGGGAGAGCTTTTCTGAAATGCAAAAAAACAATCGTGGTACTAAACCTCTTTGATAGTTTATCATAAGTACCTGATTGAGTTCGCTTCAACAGTAAGTGATTTTATGGCAAGGTGAACTGTACTAAAAGATGACCATGTATTTACTCTTTATCGAAGTTAATTAGGGATCCGGTAGGTTCAGATACTCCGCTTCCTATGACTCCTGCAGAACCGGACCCTCCGCTGGGCTCTACCCCGGGCTGCTCCATAGTACGTCCAGCCAGTACCTTAGGTATTGATTAAAAGGAGTAAATGTTGAGAACAAAGGGAATAAGTGCATCTGAGATGGAGTTAGTACTGGAATATACCCAAAAGGTGCTAGTCATGAAGTCTCGGTAAAGCATGAAGGGGGTGAAGAATGAAAAAGGGAATTTGTAAGGATAAGGGTGTAAAGAAAGAAAGCCCTCCATACTTTAGGGCAGCAAAGCGGGTCAATACATTATGCTGTCAGAATCACCAAGTTGATTGGCTGACATTGAAGACGACATCAGGACACAATGATGCAATGCACAACCCTTCCCAGCCATTCCGAGTGTCTTTTTAAAAGAGAAACTTGTCTCATTTGTCACAGAGACTAAACATGCAATCTACTGTCTCACTCACTCCGAGTAAGTTGGTATTGAAAAGGTGGCAGTCAGCTCCAGCCTCCGATCACTAAAATCAAAGCGCACTTTCGAGTCTAGAGCCAAGAGATCATCAGTTAATCTCGTTAGGACACATTTCCAATTATCTTGTCTCTCACACACAAAATGTGGTAACATGGTTTATCTTAAGAGTCCTACGCATTATCCTTGTGATATTGCCAGAACATCCGAGTGATACGAAGGTATTCACAATGAAGATGGAAATCCTGCTAGAGCCAAAATCAAACAAGATCTAGGTAGGTGACTTGTGCGATTCTACAAGAATCAAACTTGTGTCAACTGGAAAGAAACGATGGTGCGATTCTACCGGAATCAAACTTGTTCCAGCATAAGAATTGACGGTTATTGAACATTTGACAACCAATCGAAACTCTCGATGTGTTACAAAAACTTTCATAATTATCACATCAATTGATTTTTCAAATTAATTTTCCCTTTATTGCTAACTGTTTTATTACAGGAACATTTAAAGATGGAGATGGAAATACCCTGTACCAGCAGAGTCAAGTTCATAACCTAATGCTCAGGGAACGACCTTCACTTGTTATGAAGTTATGTAAGATCTAATAACAGGTGGTCAAAGCTTCCGCAACTCTGTTATCATTTCTTCTTCACAAGTGCACAGATGGTAATAAATTACTAGTGATGAGAGATTAGTTTGCTGATGATCTCAAGAAAGCTCCTATGATCAAAAACATAACAAGTCAAAGTGAACAAGCTCAATTGTTATCTAAGATAACTACAACAAAGTACTAGAGGTAACAGGAAGAATCAAAAGACTGCAGCGTGTAAGAGCTAAGTTAGTGTTTTTTAAGGGTGACCTCCCTTTTAGGGGGTGAGATTGTTAGATATGAGTTAAAAGGGAAACTCGGTCACACCGTATATTTATTATTTATAATAGTTCGTTAGTTTAATTGTTAATCGTATGTCTTTCAGTTTTATAGCGGGGGTACTAATTTCCCGGTATTTTGTAAAAACTATATAAGCCTCTTCCACTTTGGAAGAGGTAAGCCTAGTCATTTACTCTTTTCGTAGAAAACACATTTTCTCTCTCTTGATTTCTCTCTCATGTGTTTCCTCTATCCATGTAGAAAAAATAGCCAATCACAAAAGATTCATGTCCTGTCTGTTATGAATTAAAACGATCCACTAGTTTATATATAATATTAAAAAATATATAAAAAACCAAAAATTTAAAAACATTATCCATAAAAAGAAATAAAATTCACCATCAATATAATACTTTCAATTGAAGTATTATCATTAATAAGTTACCGAACAAAAGATCAAAAACTTACCTTTTGTGTCACTCGAAAGGTACGGTTCACCTTTGAAAGTTAAACAAACTCTAAGAGGGGTATAAAGAGGGTTGTTCCGAGGAACTACGACCCGAAAGGAGAAGGTTTTTAATAGCTTCGCGCTTTCCCGCTCCTCCGCTCCTTTGTGCGTTTTTCTTTTAAAGAGCTATAGTGAGAAGCTTGTTGATTAATTGGTTTAAGTTGTCTTATCTCATTTTGTCCTTTAATAAAATATGTTGTTTAAAAATCGAAAAAACCAAAAATAATCTCCTTTAACCTCTTTGCCATTTAATTCTTCTTCTTATCCCTCTTTATTGTTTAATTCTACCTGGAAGTTTATTCTTGATATGAGTTGTGTGGGGTAAGTGGACAACCGTCGGATAACCCTTTATTGTTATTCATGCACGGGCCAACACGGTGCAGTTGCATTTATTGATGGAATTTGTACAAACTTGTTACTTATGAGTTGTGAAAAATTTCAAATCGATATATCAACTCCGTACTCTTTTAAACGATTCTCAAAATTTTTTGACTACCCCACACACTATTGAACCAAATTTGTATCGATTTTTTGTGGAAGGATGCTAGTTTTTATGGTCATATTGTACACCGCAAGTTCCAAACCCGGAACCATGCTACAATCAAAACTATGATGAGTTCCCACAAACTTTACCAAGTTTTCAACAACAAAGTCTTTGTTGTGAAAATTGCGGGGGTCCTCATGCGACTTTTGATGTCAACCGATGAATCAAAATTTTCACGATTCCAATAATTCTTCAGTTTAGTTTTACCAAACTCAACCCCCTGCAATTCCCCGTCAATCACAACCTCCTCAAAGATATAGATAACTGAGAAAAAATTTTGCTGACATATAAGATAAAGAAACGGACTTAATGATTTCTATTGAAACCCTTTTTTAAAGAAAATTTTCGTTATATCTTTAGAGAAACACCGAAGGTTTTAATGCAAGCTTGGGACAAATTTCTTGAAATTAAGCATGCTCAATCTGAGGAGGTACAAGGAATTGCTTAGCAAACTTCTTTATAGATGAGAGAGAGCAAAAGTATAAGAATGAGAGAGGTGGCCCAGAATGATAGAAGTAGATACTCCAATTGGAATTTCTACATCATTCTTATGATTGATGACGACGTGGTATTCTTTTAGCAACAACAGAATATCTCATGTCATGCTTCTACCACAATCACACCCGATTCACCAAAAACGGACTCTCTCATCATGGTGGACAAGCATCTTGACACAATTCCAGAAACGGAATCGGACGAATTCATAAAGTCTAGTGTTGAGAACCTTGTCCAAAACCTGTGATGTCCGGGAGGAGTTATCGAGGATGAATGTGAGTGTGATGTGCCCGATTGTGATGATTCTCAAACAACAAATTTTTCAACGTTTTCCAATCCTCTCTTCGACGATTCTACCTCTAGTGACGACGAGTCATTTTCCGATGAGGACGTTCCGAAGGAAATTTATTCGAACACTCTTTTTGATGAAGAAATCATTTCTGATAAGGTTGATGCTTCGATCATTTCTTCTCCTAAGATTGATTCTCTTCTCGATCAGTTCTTCGATCTCTCTACTCGCTCTGATGAAACGATCCTAATTCCAAGCCGAGAAATTGAGGGAAGCCGACTTTGATCTAGAGGACAGAAAAAATCCGTCTTGTTGAGAATTATTTCGTTTGATATTCTCTCCCCGGACCACCGGAAGTTAAATGAAGAACGTTAATTCTGAAAATGTTGATATGATATCGAGTTCTCCACTCTCATCTATATTCCTCGCTTGTGCGATAGTGACTCTCATATGGCCGTCACCCGATCGAATTTATTTTTGCTCCTCGATAACTACGATGCCTCTGCGTATCCTTGAGTCCATGAACCGCACCCTTCTCTGCATCGTAGGTAGTAAGGGATATCCGTTTTTCTTGATGAATCCCCCCCCGTGCCCCCTTCCTCCCCCTTCTCAGCAATCCACCTCCCCCCACCACCCCCCCACCCTCCCCTTCCCGAATTGAGTCGATCTAACCTTCGGATCTTCGCCTTTTCATGATCCCCGTCCATCTCCTCGTCCTCCTCCGGAACCACCGGATGTTGAGATTTGCTTTGACGTTGAGCCCGATACGACCGTGAAGAACGATTTTGATGAGCTAAACGAAGATGAATGTTTTGACCCAGGGGGGGGTGAGATTGATGTTTTTGCAAATGTTGAAGATGACGATTACTTTCCCTTCACATTTATCATTCGAATTTATTTACCGTATCTCACCTACCTTGAGGTTTCTCCTTTACTTCTCTCCACCGGGAGTGAAAACACCATTTTTGAAAAAACCCCCCCCCGAATCTCCACTTTAGAGCTCTAAGAACAGTATGCTTTTATCATCTGGGAGCGAATTTCTTGTGCATTAATGTATATCCAAACCTTAATGAAAGCCTCACGATTGAGATTTTCTCTTTCCATTTGACTTTCCCCCATGGAAACTAATGCGGGGATCGGGTCAAGCTAAGTGACCTTAAACAAACGCTTCGTGGGTGGCAACCCATGCTTATCCGTAGTATGATAATATTAGTAATGAATAAATATGTTGTTGTGATGAGGCTCGCCGCTACCTTTCCCATGTTTTGTGTTTTATGGTTTATTGTCTAGGATTGTTCGATTACTGAAGCCTCTCTTTCGCGGTTTTGTCCTTCGATAACTCGAGCTTCAAATCCTCATCTTTATTGGGAAATCGATATCCTAATCTTATCGACTAATGTTTTATTAAGCATACTTATAAAACGGCAACATAGATTTACGTAGAAACCCTTCTTAAAACATTGAGGATAATGTTTAGTTCTAGTATAGGGGGATCTATCGATTTGATTGTGCCTGCAGTCGTTGTTTTCACGTAATCCCGTTTTACCACCAAAATACTAAAAAAAATGAAAAAAATTATAAAATTTTCAAAAACAAAAATAAGTGTTTTTTGTCACAATTTTAGCTTTTCCTGCTGGATAGAATGAGGATAAATTTTGACTCGAGCTCGCGAGTGTGTTGTGCTCTAGCTTGTTCCTTAACTTTTAGACTAAGCGTTCGCGAATCTTTACGAAGAACGAAAAATGATAGAGTTAAGTATGAGTTGGATGCTAAACAAGGATTATTTGGAAATCTTAAGAGCTCATAAATGTAGTTTGTGGCTTTTTCTCTCATAAGCTCCTAACCGGACTAATAATACGTGCTATTTTTGAATATTAAACTTAAATCAATAATTTTTGAATTTAAAATGTAGTCGATAGTAATAATTTTTGTCTTAGTTCAAATTTATACTTAAATTTTCCAAAAAGAAATTTTCTATATATATCGTGGTAATTAAAAGTGTAAAATACCCAAAAAAAAGTGATAAATAATAATTATAAAATGTGGCTACGATAAAAAGTTTGCTGCATTCTTGCGGCTCACAACCCGATTTTGCAGGCTTCTAAATAGGACCCCTAGTGAGAATAATAATCCAGAGACCTGATAAAGTTTGTTGCTCTTGCTGGTCACAAACCGATTGTGTGCAGCCTTCTAAAAGGTCGAGGGTTACAATTGCATTCAATGTTATGTTTAATATTAAGGTGTGAATTTAATAAATGTAGATCTCTTTTGTTAAATTTAAATATGCTTTTGAACTTTGATTATTTCATTTTAAGTTTTCTAAATAAGCTATGTATATACAGAAAACCTAAGAGTTCTTGAAACCAAAGGTCTATGAGTCCCGATACTAGTCTCTGTGGGGTGTCAAAAGCCTGGTCACTTAGCCGCGAGGTTGGGATGTGCCGAGACGAAAGTCGCTACATGGGATGATCTCTCCTTCAAACTCATTATTCTCGGGTGGAACGTGAAGCATAGAAATTTTGCAAAACGTTGATTCATGGTTGAAATTCAAAATAGCACATTCACCTAAGATATAATAATTGTCGGGAGTGAAAAGTTCACAAGTTGCAAATATAAGTAGTGTTAGCATCTTAACTGATATTTAGCGGTGATTTCGTTTTAAGCTTGGTTTGGAGCGAGTGAAAAGTCGGGGACGATGAATTTATCCTTTTTTGGGGCATTCTCGGATCGAAATGCATCATGTTCTATGATCCTTAAAGGTTATGAAAATAACGAAAATCAAATTAGTTAGTTGCTTATAAAAAAATGAAATGAGAGAAATACAAAAATATTAGTAGGAATAAGTGTATATCTTTAAGAATGGTAAAAATGGGGCTTCTCTAAACTCTTGATTCTTTCATTCCCCTCGATGAACACTTAGCTACTTGTCGAGGTAATTAGTCTAGGGGGATCGAGATTCTTAGTTTTTTAAGTGCTTACTTATAGCATTGCGTGAGGACACGACAATATTTTTGTATGGGAGATTTTGGTATGTGTTAAAATACACATACCTTTTACCTAATAAAATGAGCTTAAATGACTAAAAATGTACAGAAAATACAATGTATATGCTTGTTTTTGTGTTTGTGTATGTGCAGGTAACGGAGATCAAGAAAACGACAAAACAAAGGCAAATTCGGACAAAACCGAGCACGAGATTGAAAAGAGCACGAGAAGCCGAGTCCGACGGTGCCTTCATATCTTATTGGGCCGGTCCCACTCCATTTATATGGGTCGGACCGACCCATACTTATAAAAATCTCAAGATTACACTTATTAACATTTCTACCCAAGTCAAATTTCGGCCCAGTTATATAAAGGTGCAAATCGTGTATGAGGCCCAAGAGAAAAAGGGAGGTCTGCTTATAAAAAACACACAACAGGATCTGATGAGAAGGACATTATTTTTCATTATTTTTCTGTCTTTTTTTTTCAAGCAGCTAGAATAGAGTGGCAGTAGTTGAAGTGTAGAATTGTTATGCTCGAAATGTTTTTATTTTCATTCCGATCAATTGTAATAACTTAGATTTACTTTTTAATGATCCGTTAGATTTATTGCGCCAGATGTATGTGTTAATGATTCGAACGGTTTGAGACGATTTCCCCAAGTTTAGTTTTGTTATCAAGTGCTTTTTCTTTCCATTTTCTCTTATCTATCGAGCTTATTAGCCGAATAAGCTGCAAATGCTTATTTCGGTTTGCTTATTTTTATAAGCCCTTGTATCGATAAGTTTTTCAATGGCTTATTTGAGTTGGCTTATTTTCATATATCTTCTAGCTTATTATGGTTTAGATTAACCGTAGCTTATTTTGTGTTATAAAAAGAAGACGTGGTTCGGTTTTAGCTAGAATTTTTTGTGGAGTTAGTGGCTTATTGGTTCGGTTTTAGATTATTTTGGCTTATTCCCATTCGTAGCTTATTTTCTTTTTGATCAGTTTCGTAGCTTAACTCTTTCCAAAATAGTTTCAATAGCTTATCTTCCTAGATTGGTAAAAACTGTTTTCGGCTTTTAGGAGCTTGTTTCTCACATCTTATTTTTTCTAGAACTTATTTCGTGTTCAGCTTATAATTTAAGGTTTTTAGCTTATTGTAATGTTTTCTTAAAAGCCTTGTAATGATTTTAAGTTTAATGAAAGATTGAAGTTTTTATGTTTTACCCCGTTTTTAAGTTAAAGTGTTTGATGATTTAAAACTGTTTTATAAGCTCACAAAAGCTCTTTTTTATAACATTCTTAAGCTGTTACTTAAGTCTTACAAAACCTTCACATAGTTTTTGTAAGGTTTTAAGTTTTTTGTTGCCAAAATCACTCAAAAAGCTTTTGGATGATAAGCATACTTGTGATGGGCTTAGGACACTACTATACTTATCTTTGATAAGCTAGAGTAGCTTGTAGATAAGTTCATTTGAACCTCATTATGCCTGTTTTGAGCAAGGGGCTTTGTAAGTTTCCATTTTGTACCCAATTCTATCTTATTTACTTTTCTACTGTATATTGGTGCTTTATTGTCTGTTTTTATTGCTTGCTTATGGCTTATAATGTTGTTCGATTGCTTATGTAATGCTTTATGTAGATTAGAAGTCATATGTATAGAATAATCTTAAAAATAGCTTATTAAGTAGCATAATGGTGTAGCTTAGAATCTTGGCTTATTGGACTGCTAAAACTTGCTCATTGAGTTCATATTAAGCTATTTAAAATCTGGTCTGAATGTTTTTCATAAATATATATCAAGTGAATAAGTGTTAAATCGTAAAAAAAGCTTAAAGAGGTGTTTGCATAAGGGTTTCAAACGGTTCAAAAAGTAGTTTTAAAACCAATTTGGGTCATATTTGGCAACTTATTCAAACCTTTTTAAGTCATCCTAAAGCTGTTTTTCAATAATTTCATATCTTAATGTTTGTTTAAAAAAGGTTTTTCTAAAGAGGGTGTTTTGTACTGTTGATTAAAAACCCCAGTTTTCAATGCTTGTTTGATTGTGCTTTTGCTTATTGAGTTCTTTGTAATGATTTTGTGTTTATGAATGTGTTAAATCAAGTTTGGAATCAAGTTAAATAACCTGCATTGTTGTTTTGTGTTTTTGCCAGTCGTGTCAACAATTGCTTAAGTGTTTTGAAATTTGAGAAATTGCTTTTGCATTGCTTGCTAGTTTATGTGAATTTCAAATTGCATTTTTTGATTGTTGATTCTTATCTATGAAGGACTAAATTTATGCTGTTTGTAGTTATATAGTCATAAGATCTGTTAAAGTGTTTGTTTGCTTATTTTTAAGCTCAAAAGTGGTGATTTGTTAAGATTGCAAAAGTTTAAGAAATTTTGTCTAAGTGTTGAATCTGTGTGAGATAGCTTTTTCATGAAGCTTTTTAAGTGCTTATTTGAATTTCAAACTACTTTTTCTTTGTTGCTTATTGTAGCTTTTTGGCCATTCGTTTTAGTGGTAGAAGCCACTAAGCTATAAGGATCCTTTTTCTAGCTTAAAAATAAGCTAGAAAAGTCCCCCTTAGGCTTTTTACTTATCAGTTTTGGCCAAAAAGCTAATTTGCTTATTTAGGCTTATTAGCTTATTGCATTTGCTTATTCTAGGTTTAGTATAGCTTATTAGTATAGTTTAAGCCCATTTTAGCTTAATTCCTTCAGTTTAGAGCTTATTTTAGCTTATTTGCCTTTTAGCTTAAAATTTCTAAGTTTTATAGCTTTTTGATCAATCTGTCATTCTAGCTTATTGTAGTTGCTTATTTTTGTTCTTAAGTGCTTTTTAGAGATAGCTTATCATCTGTGTTAGCTTATTTCTCCTTTTCAATTGCTTATGTGTATCAAAATAGCTTAACAGTTAGCCATTTAAGTTTTAGAGAAGTTTAGCTTATTCTGTCTCCTTTCTTAGCTTATTCTGTGCTTATTTATGGTTTATAAAAAAAGTGTTTTTGTAAAAGTTGTTTATTTTTAAGCCTTTTAAAAAGTTGTAAAAAAATGGTAAAAACAAAAACGTTTGGGATTAGGGAAAGTCCCAGGTGAGCAGGACTCGAACTCGGGACCTCTACCTATATCACCAAACGTTTTTACACACACTCCCTCTACCACCCGCCCTTGGGTCTTTTTTGGTTTAAACTTGCACATTTAATCTTTTGTACACGTTTTGGCTCTTTTGGCTTATAAGCCTTTTTAGCTTTTTAACAGCTTATTTAGATAAGCTGTTTTTCCCAGCTTATTTTTATTAGATTCTTCATTGTTCAAGCTACTTTTGCTAATTTTTTTCAGATTTTTATTAAATAGTTTAGTATTTTTAAACAATTAATTTCATTAAAATCGTTTTTACATCATAAAAAATTATAAAAAAGTCAAAAAAATATAATTATTTTTTAGAAAATTTTCTTTTAACATTTAGGATTTAGGAAAATTAGATTTGCTTTCGTAGGGTTAAAATTGCAAAATTTGATTTTTTAAAGAACGAGATTGAATCCCGTTCACGTTTTTAGTGTTTATAAGCCTTAATCACCTTCGTTTTTGGTCTAGTTTTCTTAGTTCTTATCTTTTAGTTAATTAGGACTTATAAAATTCAAAAAGATCATTTTAGGACTTAATTTTGATAATTTAGAGTTTTTAGGTCGCGTTTTAGGATTCCCGGTTTGCGTTTTTAGTTAAATTAGTTTTGCCTTAATTGTTTTTAA
This sequence comes from Tanacetum coccineum, assembly GCA_026074375.1. Taxonomy (NCBI): domain Eukaryota; kingdom Viridiplantae; phylum Streptophyta; class Magnoliopsida; order Asterales; family Asteraceae; genus Tanacetum; species Tanacetum coccineum. Next base: position 26,381 of record BQNB010078273.1, read on the forward strand.
GTGTTTGCCTTAATTTTCCCATAGTTTTAGATAACCAATCTAAATTTTGTTCCATTCAAGCATCTATTATCAAATCGACTCTCGACTTTCAATTGCAGTCCTCGTTGGGGATAACGACCCGGGAATCTTACTTCCGGTTTTCTACAATTGAGATTTTTGATTCTCTTATTATATATTTATATATTTATTTATATTTATATATAGAAAAGGGACTCAATCAGATATTGTATGTGCTACAATGATCATACACTTGAAATCTTGTGGTACATACTCCTACTTATATTTACTTAAATCTATGAACTCGCCAACATTATTATTGACATTTTAAGCATGTATTTCTCAGGTTCTTGATTTACATGGCTTGCATCTAGAGTCGCATCATTGAAGTCTTTCCCTGTATAACTTGGATCATTTTTATGACTTTCAAACTACTTATCATTTGCATCACAACTTATTATCGTATTTGGTTGAAAACTTGGTGTACTTTAAATTTATCAAATGATCTACTTTTCAAACGACTTATATAGAGGTCGTTCTTTATATCTTGTGCTTATGTGCTATGAACCCCTGGTTACCTTTCTGATGTGATATTTGGGGGGGGGGGGTGACTGATACGGTCATTGTAAAAGCAACAGGTTTTACAACTCCCTAGGCAGAGTACCTAATCGTTGCAATGTAGTATAGCAAGGACTCGAGGGTTGTTATCGTTCTCTAGGAGAATAGCGTCTGAAGGGTCGAACTAAACCTAACTAAGATCTAAGAGGTTGAGAGAAGATTATTTTTGTGTTTTTATATTTTTATAAAAGCAATTAAAATTCAGGTTTTAGAGGTGGGTTTTGGTTTTAAACTAATTAAACTAAACTACTTTGGTGGAAACTTATATGGTAAACAAATGTATTAACTTAATCATACATTACTCCTTAGTTTGCTTCTCCTGATCCTATTGCTTTGTCACACTTGTGATGATAAGTATTTCCTTGGTCATGAATAGATTACACGAATCCGCCGTCTATGTAATATTCCGTTAAGGCAACGCACATGTAAGGTAGTATGAAGACTATTACAAGGCCCCTAAGAATACATTACATGCATTAAAATACTTAAGAGGGATCAACCATATTAGGGGTAACGTAGTATGAAGGCTGTTACCGTTGGTATCCTTTCTACACACTCGCGTTTCCCTAGACGTCTATGCTAATGTAATATTTTATAGCCAGTTTTCTAGAGCCTATCGCGCACATCCATCACAAGAAGCAATATTAAAAGGATCTACAAACTAAGTTTCATGCAATCATAAGTAAATACTAATGGATCTAGCCTAGCATGTTAAAGAGAAGTGAAGAAAAAGAATTAATCAAACAACACATAGACATATTGAAAGATTAAAATATTAATGACTTCACTTGATTAAAACATGTGTTCAAGGCTGATACAATTGGGTTTTTAAGCCCTAAGAACGGCCTAAAAGCTGCTACACTTGAACTATAATGTTTAGGGTTCGTTACCTAAAAGTTTCACACTAAAACAATAAAAACGTAGGTATATATACGAATTGAATCACGACGGCGTCGCCAAAATCCTGACGCCGTCGCTTCGCCGAATCTTCTTAAGGTTTCTATAAGGCGGTTACGTTCAGACGCCGCCACATAGATCTTGATGCCATCGCTCGTAAGTTCTGACGGCGTCGCTAGGAAGTGCGACGCCGTCTCCAGGCACTGTACGCGCATCCTTGAAACCACTTCGTGTAAAGTTGTAATCTTGTCCCGTTTCTTCCCAAATTGAGTTCAAGTCATGTGTATCTCCTCCAAGAGCTTCTCAAATGCTAAAAATACAAAAAGGAACGATTAAGCACATATTTTGGGCATATTTGCATGATTTAGGGGGTTAAATGACCAAGAAAAAGTGCATAAAATGACACCTCATCAAATACCCCTATACTTGGATTTTCTTGTCCTCAAACAAATAGGCTTTTCTACTTAGGCAATAGCAATATCGGGGGCATTTAACTTACTTTTTAAAGATAGTTTATGGCACAACCTATTAGATCTCGTAATTAAAAGCATGGAAAATATGCAATAGCACCTCACAATAAGTGTTTGGATTCTCTCTTTCTCTCAGGTGTATAATGAATTATAACAATAATAGAAACAGGAAAATAACACTCATTACCTGTCGTAGCATACAAATTACCATAGGCTTGGTAAAGGATCAAAAACCTCCACCGCAATGGCGTAAGCACCTAGGAATTACTATCAAAGAGGTCTTTCAAGGGTTGTGATGTATGAGTGTAAGTTAAATGGAAACAGATGGATGGGATATATTTTGGTGGATTTTAGGTGGTGGTGAGTTAATTAAATACAAGAATACATGTGAAGGCGTTGCTAAGCCAAGACTCGACTAAACTAGGACTAAGATATACAAACTTTACAACTATCTTGATATATACATGAACATAAGCAAAATGACTGCCCGTATATTTTTTTTCTCTTTCTAATATACATTTTTTCGATTCTTTTTCTCTCTTTTTCATATACATTTTTTTCGTACACTTTTGCCCTGCCATTTGCTGAAACATAATAATACATGACTTGAGGTTTATAATTGCACCCCTACACTTGAGTTTTAGAACTCATAATTACAAACTAACTATAGACCCGAATTGAAAGGAGCAACAAAAATGGAGCGTATTACGTGCATATGAGGGTAATAAATTGACTTTTTCCCTAATTCTCCATAAGATAAAAACTACCATAAATCCCAATCATCCCAAAATTGTATACACTAATCACAAGACTCGACTTAGCAACTATGTACTCAAGTAAAATTAGCAGAGTTTATAACAATAATGTACTAAAAGCGAGTACATACAAAGAAGGCTAAGGCGATTTGGGTGTAACAATGGGTTGGGGGTCTAAACAATGCTCTTCATTAATAATCCAAAATTCATAGAGAAATTACGAGAACCGCGAAAAGGATATACTCGGAGGGGTGTACTAGGGTATCTTGCACTAAATATGAGTGCATAACAAGGGTGTGGGGATAGTTATATGATCGAGGAGACCAATATAACAAATACATGTTTAAAGCATGGTTTATCCTAGTGCCTTTTATCAGTTAGCAAATCCTAATCACACAAGTGCGGTCTCACTAGCGGTCTCGGGATGAATCACAAAAACAAGTTTTTTAATTTAATACACTACCAGTACACTCATATAGTTTTTACCGATACCAATGCTCCAGAAAAACACATATGCACGATCAAATCCATGAACGTAACATATATGATTGCTCGTTCTTTAACTCGAGCAAGCTAAAGGTGAAACTATCTTAGGTATCAAAGATGGATACCTGAATTCCTAAAGATCCAGGGGCGAACCTCACATTTTGGGGTAGAATTCTTTGAGTGGTAGGGTTTTTGTGCTAGTCATATATTTCCTATCCATGAGACGCTAATAATACTCAGTTTTCATCGGTATGTGCCATAAATAATTTTAGATTTGGGTCAAAATTACCTTCTACACTATGTTTTGGTATATTACTCATCATTTTAAGGACAAAGCAAATGCAATGAAGAAATAGTTTCTAAGGCTTATTTCCCCCTATACTTATTTTGAACATTGTCCCCAATGTTCTTAAAAGTACCCGAATAAACGAAAAGGGAAAGAAAAAGGGAAAAGAAACTAGTACTCCCCTGGTTTTGCTTAATAATAGAGAAGAAAAAAATGATAACTTGGTTAAATCGTCATCCAAGAATCGTCCATATGAAACTCCTAAGAAATCCAAAGCTTCTTCTTATCAAATATAACCTGCAAATCAAGGACAAGAAATAATACACCTGGCCTAAAATCGGCGGGATAATACTATACAATAATGTGATTAGGGTTTTGACACTATGAAAGCGGTAAAGATAGGATGATTGTGATAAATGAAATCGTGGTTTTCTGCAAGTTTTAGGAAAAATTACAAATTCTAGAAATTATACAAAATTAATTTTTCAAAAATAATAGAAAATTCAAATTTTCACAAGTCTAGAGACGTGACACCGTTAGGAAAAATCCTGACGCCGTCTCTAGACATTGTGAAAAAATTCACATTCATTTTCTTAGAAAAAAATTTCGCACGCAATCTTATTAGTTATTTCCTGCAAAAAGACTGCATAGACCACGAAAATTATTAACACAAACATATGACTCTAACAAACATGACACGAGACAC
>BQNB010078274.1:0-30595 GCA_026074375.1 Tanacetum coccineum
CTTGTTGAGTCGACATTACAAAAGTGATGTGAAATGATAAACAAGGATCTTTAGTGGGTAAAGTGATTTGTTGTTGTTGTGGAATTGAATCAATTCACGTTCACGGGATTTTACTCGTCTATGATCAAAACCGATAATGAATTAACGGGATTTTACAAGATCACTAGATAACCGTGAATGAATGATCGTTTGTTGTTAATGTTTGTTTCTTGTATGATTAATGCAGTTTAAGTCCTTGTTGATGGTTTTGGTTTTGGCTTATGGTTTGATGATTTGTTTGGAATTCGGCGCAGTTGGATTATGAAAAAAAAATATTTTTATCCTATTACCAAAATCTAAATTTGGTGTAAAAATAAGCTAAAAATGCTATAGAATGTTTTTTTTTTTACTTAATTTTTCCCGAAAAAAGTGTCGCTAAAAAGTGTCGACCAAATTTTTTTTACCCTATTACCAAAATTTGAATTTGATGTAAAAATAAGTTATAAAGGCTATATAAAAAATTACATATTACTCAACTTTTTTTTAAATCAAACCGCTGCTAGTGTAAGCAAACCGCCGTGTAATCAAACCGCTGCTTCTTTTGACAACTCGCTGCCCTAATAAAATACTCAAATCGCTGTTTGACAACTCGCTGTTTAGCAACTCGCTGTTTAGCAACTCGCTGTTTTAGCAACTCGCTGTTTAGCAACTCGCTGTTTAGCAACTCGCTGTTTAGCAACTCGCCGTTTAGCAACTCGCTGTTTAGCAACTCGCTACTGTGGTCAACAAACCGCCGTTGACTATTTCCTTAAATCGTGGATCTTGTCCCCTAGCTAGTCAAACCGCCGTGAAGAACAAATAATTAAATAAGCAACCCTCCACGATGAACACAAGGTCGAATTTGACAAAATCACTCAAATAAGCTTTTCTATCCACGAATCAAAGCTCTAACATGCAATACTAAGGAGATATACCAAGATTAAACATCCTATAACATGTATTTCTTCTTGGATCGTAAAAAATGAAGCAACTCTCCACGAAGAACACCTTACTTTGTTTGCTTATAATTCGAGCTATGAGCTTGTTTAACACACGAAATTTGAAGCACTCTTACCTTTTGATGTGTAGAACAAGTAGAGAGCAAGATTAACCAACAAACAAGCCAAAATTAAAAGTGAGCCATTTGCCTTTTTGCTTCAAAAATAAGCCACAAAATTTGCTAATCAACCATAAGAATCAAACACAAATCCACCCTTGAAGCTCTGATACCAATTGTAGGATCCCGTTTAACACTTCATAACATATAACATACACGAATCGAACTAGAAAAGAGAAAGAGAGTGAGTTGAACTTTTAGAGAGAGAAAGAGGAGAGAGAATTGAGAGAGAAAAGAGAAATAAATTATTTAGTAAAATGAACAACTTGAACAACTAACTTTTCCATGTGGAAAAGTTCCTTATATACCCCGACACTTAAAAGTGACACGCGGGATATTTAACTAGGACCCGGGCTCGGGTTTTGCTTGAGATTAAACCCAAAACATATACAATATTAGATTAACTATCAAGCCCGATTCCCGATATTATCCTATTACAACATTAACTAATTAAAGACCGAAGCTCCATCGTAGAGTGACCGAACTTCCTTGTTCGACTCAATAAATTGAGGCTAACATGGGGGTCTTCATAGATTAAGAGTGATAGGTCTTCCACGAACGCATAAAATTTTCGTGCTTAATTCCCCGAACCATGCACATAAGTAGCCAGAAACTTCAACACAAAGAAAATATAGACTACAGGGTTGGCTAAGGCGAAATGGTGTAACGATACATTTAAAATAAAGGGTTGAAACAAGGATTGGCTCAACAAGGTGATCTAGGGGTATCTTGCACTAAAAATGAGGGTAACAAATGGTTTTATACAGGAGGTCGACAAGTCAGTGTAACAAGTAGATAAACACACACATATGGGTTATTTTAGGGTAAATTCCTAAATGTTGCCTTCTTGAACAGTCTATTTATGCTAATCAATCAGGTCTCGAAATAATGTACACGCCAAGTTCTAAAGTCTACAATACTACCGGCACACTCATATTTTTGTAGATTTTTGTATAATAGATGAAAACGGAATCATTAGGCTTAACCTCACCAATTGAAATAAAGGGTAATAGTGCTCTCGACAAAGATTTATTCTAGTTTAGTAAGAAAAACATGACAAATTTTTATAAAATTGGCATAATTTTTCAAAAGAAAACCAAAAAATAGAAGGCAAATATGGGTCAAGTGGTAATTATACTCCCATCCCTCCACTTGGTTTGTACATTGTCCCTATTGTACATTTAAGGAAATAAAATTCAAAAATAAAAGTAGAATTAGAACAAGAGACTCCCTTGAGCATTGCTTCAATACTCCAGATGATAATAGCAAGAGCTAAACTCTTGACAAGCGTATCCTGAGCAAACTCACGTCCCTTAAAATCACTAGACAAACTAAAAGCATTAAACGTTCAAAACAAAATTATACAAGAAAACCTAACTCACTTTTGTAGGAATCACGGTTACATCTAGCGAATGCACCAAGCCTTTTAAACCACTTGGTGGCCTAAGTGGACGAGTGAAGTCTCGTGAGGATTTTCAGAGAACGTACCCACAAACTTCATTTAATTATACATGGTTTTGTAAAAATTTCAAACTTAATCAAGGTTTTCAGAAGGAAGTTATGGCGTAACCAAGAGTTGGGTTACGCCGTAATAATGTGGTCATAAAATTTTAAAATTTTGGTTTTAACTAGTTACGGCGTAACCATAGAGAGTATTACGTCGTAATTGCATCTATTACGGTGTAACTGGAGTGGTTTCGCCCAAATAGAAACATTTTTAGCACATTAATACGAATTAAAGTGACCTCGAACTCCATTTCCTAGCTCCGAGAACCTGCAAAACTAAGTAAGAAACATTCAAACCAACTAAAGTGCAGAAATTTAAATGAATTCTATTAATAAAAAACAGGTTGTCTCCCGACAAGCACTTTTGTTTATTAACGAGTCTTTAAGTTAGACTCAAGACGAGGCTATGTTTCTCTACGGGTCTTCCCTCCCGTGTCCACTTCTTTTCGGATCATTTCTCTGAACCTTGATCCATTTTCTCTTCCTAATGGTAAGCTATCTCCTATTTCTTTGGTAACACAAATGAAACCATGCCCACTATTAAACGAGTATCTTTTTACCTCAAAAGTTTTTACATGAACCTCAGGTGGATCATAATCTTCTATGTCTAAACCGCTTTCTTGTCTTTCATTCTCTTCTAACCCATGATCGTGCCACCAATATGTATTATCCCCCTGAACTTTCTTGCAATTTTCCCATATATTATTGAGCATATGTCCTTTCTTTTCTATCCCTAATTCATACTCATCAGCTAATTGATCGATTTCTAAATCAAACATCCACTTATAGTCATCAAAACTCCTTGATCGCGGGTCTTTGACTAATTTTTCTTGAAAACAATCAATGAGCTATGATTTTAATAGGGCTTTCTTTAATGGTTCAGTTACGTCAATGTGTCCTACCTTTGTCAATAACCATTCCCTGAAGGGGTAGTCCCTTGGTCTAGGGTTGCAATCTTCTTGGACCGAAGTAAAAAATTAAAGTGGGGGTGTCTGAGCTAGAATTTTCACTACACCATTCCGCATACCTACTGTCTCAAATCAAATCACTGCCCTAGGTATCCCCGTACCTTACTAAAAGGAAGTCAGGAAATGATAAACCTCCCCCTTTATGCTTTTCCTATCACCATCAAGGTAACAATACCAATATTTCAAAACTCCCTATTTATCCATCTTATAGATTTCATTCCCCCCATTACATAACTTCTTGGTTGGGTCACGTGTAGGCCAAACCTTGAGTATTCCATTGCAATTTTGCTTAACAGGTTTGCAGAAATGCTCGCTTGGGGTGTTCGTGTCAGGTTTAAGCATCCTTGCCTTTTTGCTACTTTGTCCTTGCATATAATTATCACTGTCGTTTTTATGATGCATGTTGTTAGATTTCTCAAATTGTGGGGACTTATCTGACGGCGCATTACTACTAGTAGAAGACTCATCATTATGAATTGAGTTTACCATATAAACCTTTCCTACAGGATTCACGAAGTAATAAATTTTCTTATCCATATCAAAAGTAACCCTGTCATCCCTGATTCCTAAAGAGATTTCTTTAGTGAAGACATCGATCTCAACATGAATGGTTGCTAGAAATGGTCTCCCAAGAATCATGGCTTCATTACGTGAGTTTAACATATCTATAACCACGAGATCTAATAGGAATAAAAACTTATCGATCTTAACAAGGACGTTTTCTACTATTCCTATAGGGACCCACTTTGTCATATCAGCCATTTTAACTAGCATGTCGATTTTCTTAAGGATAGCTAGTTTTAAATGTTCAAACATGGATTTAGGTATGACATTAACGCTTACATCTAAGTCTGCCATCACATAAAAATTTAAACTTCCAATTGTACAAGGAAGAGTAAAACTTCTTGGGTTTAGCTCTTTTGGAGGTTGTTGGCATGGCAAGACTTTTGTTGGAACATCATCTTTTTCCTGAGCCACATGTGCTTCATTATTGGCAATGAAACATACTTCGTTAGTTTCATTAGAAGATGTATTATCGATTAGTGCCTCATCATCGGCGTAAACTGCCTTGCATTGGCCAACCAATGAATTGGGTATTTCACTAGCAGTTTTTGCTTGAAACTCCTTTGTTAGCTGCTCGATTTGGGTCTCTAAGTTTTTGAGAGAGGCGCTTTGGTTTCGTGTGTTAATCTCCGTGCTTTCCTGGAGTTTTTTTACCCATTCTTCCATCTTATGCCTTCTTCTCGTTGACTCCTCTAGGTGCTTGCTCATAAGCTCCTTTAAGCTTTGCCTTTTTTCTTCAAATGGTGGGCGATTATCAATACGTGTGTAGTATCCAAGTAGGCCCATAAGATATTTAGCTCCATTGCTAAAAGAGGGAGAACGTCCAAACTCGCCATACTTAACCTCTTCAACACTCTTAACTTCTTCGTTTAGAGGACACTCCTTGTCGAGATGAGATCCTTCGTAAAGTTGGCATCCTAATTGAATAGCATGTACATTCTCCTTGATCTTTTTCATATCTTGACCAAGACTTTCTAGCTTGCTCACTATCGCAGCGATTCCCTCAGTGTTACTGTTGCTTTTTGTATTCCTGCTAGATGAACCGTCGTGCCACTTTTGGGAGTGGTCAGCCATAGTTTGGATTGCTGTTAAAGCTTGAGCAGGTGTCATGCCAGGAATTAGCCCCTGCGAGTCAAGCAATTGGCAGTTCATAGTGCCCAACCCATTGTAGAAGATGTTCACCTTCTGATGGCTATTGATGTCATGAGTTGGGCATTTATAAAGCAGGTCATTGTACCTTTCCCATGCCTGGTATAATGTTTCATCACCTTCCTGCTTTTCTTCAAGCTGCTTAGCAGTCTTAGATTGTGGACAATACCTTTAGATAAAGGCTTTCTTAAGGAGATCATGGGAGTCTATGGTTCCTGGGGATAGTTTGTCCACCCACCTTTTAGCAGCTCCAGTGAGTGTGATGCGGAAAACATGTAGCATGACTGCGTCGTATGTCACTCCTAGAATGTTGAACTAATTGACGATGCCTAGGACCCGCTCAACATGCTCATGAGCATCGTCATTTTTGTTCTCGAAAAAGGTGTCTTCCTGCAATTATCGCATGAATTGGCTTTTGATTTTGAAATTGACATTGCCTTCAATTTTGGGTTTAACCATGCCCGGTGCCTGGGTCCCTCGAGTCAATGCTAGGTATTGCTCCATGATGAGGTTATCGATATCTCCCTCAGCCATTATATTTCTTGAAAAACTACCAAAATTAGTACTGGAATAAAATAAATAAATACAAGAAATCAAACTATAACTGATTTTTAGCTCCCCGGCAGCGTCGCCAAAAACTTGATGCATTTATTTATTTTAAATAATTTTACAAGTTTTAAATTTATAAAACTCGTCTATCGATGTCTACACGTACTAACGGGCAGAGAACCCGGTCATATTGTAGTGCAAGACTTGGTAAATCTGAGGTCGTTCCAAGATCTAAGCTTAAATACTTTTAATTTGATTATGTCACTTTTTGAAAATGGTTTTGAATTAATTTGAAATTTTAACAAGAAAATAAATTAAGAAAAGTAAATGAGGTAGAAGTGATCAGGGAGAAAAGCGTGCTAGCCTAGTTATTTCATTGCTAATGTTATGATATGTATTTCTTGTGTAATGTCTATGTATCATTTTTTAGTGGTTCTAATATCAATAGACCTGAATTAGCATTTGAGGCCTGCCCTATACTTCCTACGATCCTGAATCTCCTACAAGCCACAAAGGTAGGGCATCCAAGTTGCAATGATCAAACCCCAACTATCCTAAAGACCTGTCCATAACCTAGATAGATTATAAACCCTCTCTGAAAGAGTTCATGTGCTTTTTAAGTGTTTAATGTGATAGAGGCGGTAAATTGATTAATTCCTACACTAGGGATAGATGCCAACCCCCTAGTACCCTGTTAACCCCATGTTCAACTAGTCCGCCTAATAACAGAACTAACAGTATCTAAACCGCCCTCAACACTACCAAAACTCAGGGATTAATGGCAGACTATAAGGACTTCTAATAAAACGATAATTAAACAGGAAACATTCAACATAACAATAATAAATTCATAACTAGGCCAGCACTAGAAGTGCTTAGCCGCTCATGGTAACAATACAAAAAAAGTAAATGAAAGGAATCATGGATTGAATCATCATTAGTCTTATAGTATGCATTTATGAATGATTAAATACAAAATTAAATGAAGTGATTTTTCCCTTGGACTTCTAGTGGAATTCTTCGACCTATGGAAGCTTGGTCAACCCTTTATACTGTGGTAGAAGGGTTGCCATCGAATGTGATGAATGAGGGCTCTATTTATAAGTTTTGATTTGGTTACGCCGTAACTGATGTAGTAGGTTATGGCATAATCATGCGAATGTGGACTTCCTTTATGCAGGCTTAAATTGTGTTACGGTGTAACCGTAACGCCATGGTTATGCCATAATGGTGACTATGATACGTCATCCTTCTTCAAAGTGGTATGTTATGGCGTAATGGTAACGTCATGGTTACGCTGTAACTATGGTGCTGACTCATTCCTTCTTTAATCTTGGTTACAGCATAACTCATGCAGGGAGGTTATGTCGTAAATAGCCTTGAGCATCTTCATTTGCTTGTGTTCCATGTCCAAATCACACGTCTCTTGCTCCAATGCTTGTATTCTTCCTATAAACGTAATATAAAGTGATTAAGTAGTAATTCCAGGCATTTATACAATAATTACAAGCATTTTGATAGGGATTTTGATTTTAAAAAGTATTAATTATTTGATGTTATCAGGCGGCCTCATGTTGCTGCAGAGCCTTTTGTACATAGTCTATAAATATATAATATAACACATAATCACTTAATTTTTTTTTGGTAAAAGGGACACATCCCCGGTAAAATATATTAACACCAAAAAAATCCAAAGAAGTACAATGGAATATGACAGAGTGCCACATTAACCTTAAGCTAAAAGCTCGAACAACCACTAGATCACATGACACCCCATATGATACTACCTACCAAAAACATAACCAATGACACCTATAGGAAAAAACCACCTAAAGGCGCACAAGCAAAAAGAAAAACACACCATTATGACCTAAACATAGCTGCAGGGAGGTCCCAAAGCCTAGCCATCCTCAAACCATCTCTGGACTTCTTGAATCTACACGATAACAGCTTAAAACGAAAGCCAACTTGATGCAATCAATAATCTGAGTAGACGATATTTTAAGCTTCTTAAAAAGCCTCCAGTTGCGTTCTTGCCATAAAAAGTAAGCGCAAGCCGCAAGGATCAACTTAGCAATAACACCTCGGATCGTTCTTTGTTTTGCAATAGGAAATAGACTCACACTAATCGCATATATATCATAACCTGTTGTATTTAACCCAGCCAACCCCTTCATCGAATCCCAAACTGTTTTGGAAAACGGACAATCAAAGAACAAGTGTTCATGAGAATCTTGTTGCAAATCACACAATGCACACACCTGTGGAAGAGAAGCAGAAACATCCCATCCTTGGATTCTATCTTGCGTTTTGAGTTTATGCCATAATCACTTAATTATACACCAACATTCTTGTCTATTTCACTTATGTATTTATAACATACAATCTCTTAATTATACACTTACTAATTAGGTTTTTAAACTCACTAAATTCTTTTGAATCTTGAACCAATCTGCGTATGAATTTCTTCTTCTTCTTCAGGCCCTTCTTTCATAAACCATGGATATGTATGGAAAAGGGTAAACAGATATGCAACTCAATCGTGTTGGTAGCGAAGTTAACTATCTTTCTTTACTAACAAAACCTTATAAGCTACTGGCTATAGAAGTCTTTGGGTCAATCCTAGGAAACTCATGCACATCATTATGCAAGGAATTAAGGATCCTTCTTTATTATGGTATATCTGGAATAAGTGCTTAAAGTATATAAGTGCGAATGAACTGCACAACTCGGTTTCCTTTGAGTCACACGTTTGCACTTAATCCACTTGAAAATCATGATACTACCTAGCTTGATGTTCGGGCGCACTTATGGAAATTAATGGGAAGCGGCCACAACATGCTAGAAGTATGTTTGGACTAACATACTTAAGCAGAAAAGAATAAAATTTGGTCGCAACACGCTGGTATATAAATGTTGCTTCCTATTCACAACTTCATGTTTTTCTACCGGTCGCTCCAATATCATGAGATCAGACGGATAAAAGCTGACTTCAATGGAGAAGATGGCAATTCATATGATGCCTTAAAAGAATAACAACATGAATACACATGATAGTTGTTATTTTGGTTGTGTTTAATTATTACAAAACGTGTTTTTGCAACAAACAAATTAGTACACGAGTTTATAAACTTTTAGACTTAGAACCCAAGAAAAGAATCAAACTTATATTTATTAGGCTGAACACAACCAACCACCCCTTTGCTCAGCTTATTACAATCAGAGTTTTACAATACAAAAGAAGAAGAAACTTAAACGATTACAACTTTTACAAACCCTAATCTTGAATGAAAGATCAAAACTATAACTAGAGAGAGACTGCAAGATTTGTATATGACTGAATGAATGAGAAGAATGATATTCCCAGCTTATATAGCATCCACCAAAAACTTTGAGAGACTTGTCACAATCACTTCTTATACTTCTCCCATCCTGCTATATAAAGACCACCAACCTGCATAACTTAAATAACAACTAAAAACAAGAATTAAATATTAGCAAAACCAACCCTTAATATATTTAGTTTGTACAAACCTCATAAAACTCAATACACCCCCTTAAACTAAATCTGGAAAAGATTAACCAAATTCAGCTTATCACAAAACTTTTTATGTTTAGCAGAACATAAACCTTTAGTCAAAACATCAGCTAAGTTATCTTGAGATTGAACTTTACAGGTCTTAAAAACACATTCACTAATCTTTTCCTTTAGGAAATAAAAATCAATCTCAAAATGCTTAGTTATTTCATGGAACATAGGATTAGCTGCAATTTGCATTGTAGCACTATTATCAAAAAACATATCTATAGGAATTGTGTAGTCAACTTTTAAATCAGTTAACAACTTTAATATCTAAATTATTTCACAAGCAACATTAGACATAGCTCTATACTCAACCTCAGTTGAGGATTTAGCTAACACATATTGCTTTTTTACTTTTGTAACACCCCTAAATAGAGTCGCAACGGAATATGAATCTGAGAGTGTTACATCATAGATCAACAACACAAGATATAAGAACGACCTCTATATGAGTCATTTGAAAATGATACATTGGATTAAATAAATTGTTTGTTACAAAAGCCCATAGTTAATTTGTTTATCCTTGAAAAGTGTAAAGATTTTAATACACAAAAAATACTCTAAAATACAATGCACTTAAATCTTTATAATAATGTGACTCCAAAATGATGACCACCAATGTATCCTTGTTGTTGCCTTATTAACCTGAGAAAAACATGCTTTAAAACGTCAACATAAAGTTGGTGAATTCACAGGTTTAAGTAATGTATAAAGTAGGACCACAAGATTTCTAAGTGTAAGACATGTAATATATACAATATCTCAAAATGTAATTGCGAAATGTACTAAGCTCATGACACTAAAGCTACAACATATACGTGTATGCAAATTAATGCAAATAATGTGCCCGTTTAGATGTTCAACCCGCAACATCCAAATTGTTCCAACATGGTATACATTTGTCGTTTTGGTACCTCCCAAACTAGTGATCGCTACTCACCCGAACGGGGATGTCAATCCCAAATAGATCTATTCATAACATTTGCGCTTACAATCCAGTAATTAACAGTTCATGATTCATGGGCATAGTGGGTTATAGCTACTTAGGCAAACTCGTAATTTGTTAAAAGTGTACTTGCGTCCAAATGTAAAACAATGCATGTTTCTCACCCCGAGAATTGTAAATCATTAGAATCGTATAAAAATGGGGCTATGAACTCACCTCAAGTGAATGGTTTGATTATCTAAATCAAATAAGTAAACCGTCTCGCGAAATCCGAATGCAACCTAATTAATTATAGGTCGTATGAGGATAATGTATTTAATGTAAATACAATATCATAAGTTATATAGTTACACCACCACCTAATAGTTTTTGTTTAATTTAAAAAGTTGAAACAATAATTAAATTGTACTTTGTTAAATAAAAGTATATGTATTTGTATCCATAAAATAAAATGTTATATTTGTCCAACAATTGATTATTTAATAATAATATATGATTTAGTATTTTTATTGATTATATAATGATATTACATAATTAGTTTAATTACTTTTATGAAAATAGTGCACAAGTATAAAAATAGCGCATAAGGTTTTATAAACCTTATATATTTATCGTTTTAACTCCGTTTTACATGTTATTTATATCCATGGTTTCGTATTAAGAATGTCTATCAAAATATTATATTGATAATATTTTAGCTACTGATGAACAGTAACTTTTACAGATTCTGTAAAATATATAAAACTATTTTTATGTATTTAATTATATAAAACTTGTAAGAAGCATAACCCTTTCATTTTAAATCCATTTTTAGTGTACTTTATACCCATGGTTTCATAATTACATAATATAACACTTCATCATGATATTTAAATTTATAAGTTTATGCTCAGAAAAAGGATTTTTATAGAATAACTTTAATAGAAACACTTCTATATATTTATTTATTGTAAACTTGAAAAATTCATATCTCCTTTGTTATAGATTTGTTCTTTAAGTTCTTTATAGATTCGAAATCCTCATTAAATGTACTTTCACAAAAAAAATATCCACATATTTTTATCAAATTTGAAATAGATGCAATTTTTATAAAACTACTTTTATAAAAACACTTTTTATAGTAAATTTGTAAAATGTATAACTCCTTCGTTATAATCTTGTTTTTTGTGTTCTTTATATATTTGGATTCCTCATGAGATGTACTATCACAGAAAAATATCCTTATTTTTTTACCAGATCTGAAATAGTGCCAGTTTTTATAAAACTACTTTTATAAAAACACTTTTATACATTTAATTATCGTAATCTTGTAAATATCATAACTTCTTCGTTATAGCTTCATTTTTCAAGTTCTTTATATGCTTGGATTCCTTATGAAATGTACTATTATATAAAAATATTTCCAGAATTTATAAAAATTAAAATCTCAAGAGAATGCTCAAAACAGTCCACTTATATATATAATTTATAATCTAGTTTTATAAATTATTTTTTGATTAATTTGTACAAGTCCGCTACAATACTTTATACCACATGTCTTATATATTTTGGATCCTCTAAATAGTGTCCATCAGCTTTATCCAAGTAAAGTCCTCATAATTTATTTGTGTATAAACTCATTAATAATTAATTTATAAACTAAACAAATAAATTAACCAACAAGTATATAAAGTATTTTTCTTGTGTTCTAGTATATTTTTAACACCATTTCATTACAAGAATAATTAACTTTGAATTATATACATGCTTACTTTATTTTGTAAACCATAAAAACAAACCCTAGGTGGTGATTAACATAATAACAAGTATGTAAAATATGTAAATGAATAAATGGAAAGATTAGGGTTTAAGTAAACCTTGGATGAGTGTAAGGAGATGAAGATCACACAATCAAACCCTAGATTGTAAACCCTAACTTGAAACCCTAATCAAGAAAACTCTAGTTTTCTTCTTGATTAAAACCCTTGTAAAATAATACCTAAGCTTCCAAACCACCTTGCAACACCTTAGATATAACTACTAACAATACTTGTACACTTGTATCTTTGTAAAATCAAAAGCTTATGAACACCCTAAAATGGTAAAGTGAGCCGTGACCTTTTGTTGGAGTAGAGAGAGTTTTAAGTGTTTTGTTTACTTGTAATGAGAGAGTGTAAGTTTATTTTAATTAGGACCTTTTATTTATAGCTAGATGTATCCCAAAACAACTTAAGCAAAACCATGAACTGGTAGTGGTTAAGGTACTAACTTGTAAGGTTCTCTCCTCCTCCTTAGGAGGAAGGATGTGACTTTAGTGGAGTATTAAACATGTGTTGAATTATAAGAAATGAAATTTGAAATTAGTTTGGTGTTTGCTTAAGGTAGATCCGGCACTATGTGGCTTTATGCATAGAAATGATTTAATTTTTATATATTGGGTATAAAAGTGGGTATTTGTTTGAATATAGATGGGTATTGGTGCTTCCGGGTATGCTTAAATGTATTTTATTGAGAAACGTAGACGCTTTACGTAACCAATAAAAATAAAATATGAAAAGTTACAAATTATCCTTGTAATAATTATATAACACTTTCTTGATGTAAACTTTTACTTGTTTGATATGCACTTACGTTGAATGTTGATTTTTAGTTTACGCGATTTAACTAAACGATGAAAATTAAAAGTAAACGCGTAAAACCCTAAAAATAAATAATGGCAAGAATTGAGTCGTAAAATAACCTGAAATAATGGAGTGTTACAGTCTTCCCCCATTAAAGGAGCCTTGTCCGTAAGGCTCAAGATGCGGCACTTGTCGACGGTGCGGTTTTTGTGAAGAGATGCGGATACTTCTTTTAGAATTGATCTTAACGTTCCCATGTGAACTCAGGACCTCTCCTAGAGTTTCATCAGACTTTGATAATGGGGATACGGATTTCCTTCAACCGCTTGACTTCACGATCCATAATTTCTGTTGGTTCTTCAATGAAGTGGAGTTTATCATCAATGTGTATTTCATCCAACGAAATTGCCAATGGCTCGTCAGATAAACACTTCTTTAGGTTGGATACATGAAACGTGCTATGAACCTTGCTTTGTTGTTGAGGAAGTTATAGTCTGTAAGCAAAGGTTCCCACTTTAGCTAACACCTTGAAAGGCCCAATATACCTCGGGTTCAACTTCCCCCATTTTCCAAAACGGATAACCCTTTTAAAAGGTGATACCTTCAACATAACTCTGTCGCCTTCTTGAATTCTAAAGGGTTACGCCTCACATCGGCGTAACTCTTCTGGCGATCACGAGCAGCTTGAATTCTTTGCTTTATCTGAACAATCTTCTCAATTGTCTCATGGATGATTTCTGGACTGGTCAGTTGAGCATCTTTGACCTCGGCCCAACAAACAGGCGATCGACACTTCTGACCATAAAGTGCCTCAAAGGGAGCAGCTTTAATGCTTGCATGATAACTGTTGTTGTACGAAAATTCAATTAGCGGTAAGTGTCTATCCCAACCATTTCCAAAGTCTATCACGCATGCGCATAACATATCTTCTAATGTCTGAATGGTTCTTTTGCTTTGTCCATCGGTCTGCGGATGGTAAGCAGTACTCATATCCAAACGAGTACCTAAAGCCTTTTGAAATGCCCTCTAAAATTTGATGTAAATCTACCGTCACGGTCACAAATGATTGAGACTAGTATTCCATGTCTCGTGACTACTTATTTCATGTAAAGTCTTGCCAATTTGTCCATAGAGTCATTTTGCCTCATTGGTAAAAGGTGTACAGACTTGGTAAGTCGATCTACAACTACCCAAATGATATCATAACCACTTGACGTCCTTGGGAGCTTGGTGATGAAATCCATGGTGATATTGTCCCATTTCCACTAAGGAATTTCAGGTTGCACCAACAAGATGGTTTTTGGTGTTCAACTTTGACCTTTAAACACGTCAAACACTTGCTAACATAGGTGGCAATGTCGAATTTCATGTTGGACCACCAGTATAATTTCTTCATGTCTTGATACATCTTGTCGAAACCTGGATGAACATAATATTTCGACTTGTGGGACTCATGCATAAACAAAGTCCTTAGGTCACCATAGCATGGCAACCAACTTCTTTTATTCAAACGCAGCGTTCTGTCAGCACGTGGTTCTAACTTTTCCTTCCTGGGGTTGTGATGTGTTATTAAAGCTTTAAATTTATAATACTAGTTTTATCTGAATTCTAACTAACACACGGGTAAAGTATAAACCCCCGTTTATAGTATAGGTTTTAGGGTAAGACCAGGTCGTTTCACGGGTTTGGTAATTCTTAGAAAGGGTCAGTTATATTACAAAAGGGTAAATCTTATAGACTGTCACTATCTATAGATTTCAAGGTACTTTAAGATATAAAATGATGTTGTTTGGGAGAACGAGAACAAAAATAGATAAACTTGGATAGATAACGGGTTCAAGAATGAAGGTGTAATTGATTAAAGAAACGGGTAGTTTGCTAAAACGATTGTCTATTTATTATAATCAAAAATCCTTTCGGCCTTTACTTTTGATTACAAAAATGCTTCAAGTTCAATTTAAGCTTGGAAATAATAAATATAATCTTTCTTAACCAAGTTCGTTAGACATATAGTTAAGCCTTAAACCTTCTTATACTCGGGTTAATAATCATTTTGTTAGCCAATCCTCACAAGGCTAAGATCTAGTTGTCATAGACAAACAACTTGGAAATCAAGCATTTAACTGGAGTATTTCGACCTATATCCGGGCTAGAATGATGATCAAATGACTATTAAAGAATCCGGGTATAAAAACATCAAGTTCATATTAACAATTTCCAAAATTCATTAGTTCATCCAAGTTTAATCCATAATTCCCTCATGATCCCAAACAAATATGTTAAACTACTCCATATTCATAAATTCAAAACACATAACAAACATGAATAATTCAGAATTCATAATAATAAAGTAGGGAAACGTGTTTATACCAAACTCAATACCAAAATATATTGATTCTTCAAGAGTTTCCTTCGAACAATAATTTCAACAACCCAGAAATTCAACTACAAACACTATAACTTCTTCTCAACACAACCTTCTAAGATTAAATGGTACTTTCCTCTACTAAAACCTGGAATATGATGAAGAATAAGGTTTATTCTTCAACAATTCCCTAGAACAACTTTCTAACTAATGAGAAATGATTATAGATGATTAGAGTGAAGAATAGGATGCCTCTAACCCTAAATTTTGTGCTCTATTTATACTTGAGGATGGAGCATCAGTTTCTAGAATTTGGGGGGTGAAATATTACACAATCATTGCAATTATTTATGACTTGGGAGTAACTGAAGGAGAAGTGTGCCGCACTAGGAAAATTATGCGCCGCACTTGGTGTGTAATTAAATAGCATTTACTTCGTCTTGAAGTTGCGCCACACTTTGGCTTCAATCATTAACTCCTCTTTAAATTCTCTTCTAGATTCTTCATATAATGACCGTTAGTGTATTTAACGGGTTTCTTTTACACGTTTAGTCCTTTTCTTCATTTTTGGTCCTGATATGAATATTACACAACAAACAAGCAAACTTTGCAATATTTCATGCGTTAACAGATATATATTTAATGTATTTTTGAGGGATATTTTATGTATATTTGGAGTGTTATCAGGTTGTCTGATTCCCTTAAATTTTCAATCAGCATACCTCCCACATCTTTAGCACTAAGGTTTTTTGGTTTTCTTGCCTCAGTCTGAGCTTCTAATATTTGCTTGGGAAGATCCAAGCCAATGGTCATCACTAAGGCTCAAACCCGTAATGGCTTACTTCATTCTTTTCTGCTCAAAGCGTCAGCCACTAAATTAGCTTTTCCCGGGTATAACGAATTTTGCAATCATAATCACTGAGTAATTGTAACCAACGACGTTGTATCATGTTTAATTCCTTCTGATCAAGGATGTGTTGCAAACCTTTGTGATCAGTAAACATGGTATACTTTGTTCTGTACAGATAGTGCCTTCAAATCTTTAGAGCGAACACTACTGCTCCTAACTCCATGTCATGAGTCGTGTAATTCTTCTCATGAATTTTTAGATGTTGTGATGCATAAGAAATTACCTTCTTGTTTTGCATTATGACATCACCTAATCCTTTATGCGAAGCATCGCAATAAACAATAAAGTTCTTAGCTCCTTTAGGTAAAGCCAAGATAGGTGCACTACACAACTTCTCTTTCAATAGTTGAAAGACTGCTTCTTGTTTGTCACCCTAATCAAACTTGACCTTCTTCTAGGTTAGCTTGGTCATTGATTTAGCGATCTTTGAAAATCCTTCTGAATCTTTGGTTCATGTCATTTCTGCTTCGCGTCTTTCTTTTTCTTTTTCTTCTTCCTGTTACAAATATAAACATTTGCGCAAACAAATAATAATAATAATCATAATTAATTATTAATATAAAATACGATAATATTGTTTTAATGCCAACAAAGGCATTTTACACACCATAATAATAATAATAATAATAATAATAATAATAATAACGTTTAGAGAATTGTTTTTAAAACACACGTGACCCAAAACATGCTGTCACACAACCAACTTGTGTCGTCTCGACACTACTCATCATCATCCTGCTGCTGCTGCTGCTATTGTGGTGGATACTATGGTGGCGGAGGGTACTGCTGATAATATTGGCCATACTGCGGATGAGCATAACCAAGTGGGTTGTAGGCTCCCTGTAGTGGAACACTGTAAACCCCAGCCATATGCTCGAACACTCCCATGTACATGTCCTAGTGATATGACTGCCTATACGCCATCCGCTCTATCGCCTCTTGGCGTATCTCCATCCTACCTATCCTATCGTATAAGTCCTGCATAGATGCTCTCAGAGGTCTAGGAATACCAACTCTAGGTACTCCTGGCTGTGGATCCTCAGGAATAAGTTTACCCTCAGAGTCTATCAAATCTCTAATTGTAATCGTATCCAAATCTCTACAATAAATCGGAGCACTCAAACTCCTTACCACATCCTCTGTCAACACCTTGCACTTCCTAGCAATCTTCGAGATAAACTGTCCACGGTAAATTTGACTTTCCTTTTGAGTGCCAGCTCCTTTCCTCTTCATCCATATCGCAATCAACCAAGCCACATTTGTATACCTATTTTGGTGTCTAGCATCAAACATACTCAAGAGCCACAAATTATTCTTTTGAACCTTGTCATACCCAGTCGTCCCCTAACACAAACCATAAGTGATCATCTTGTGAATCACCCTCAAAATTAGGTTCCTGATAAATCACCCTTGAGCGTATCTCCATCCTATCTTATCCTAATCATACAAATCCTGCATAGATGCCCTCGAGGGTCTAGGAATTACCAATACTCTAAGGTACACCCTAGATGTGGATCTTAGGGAATAAGTTTTACCATTCAGAATCAATCAAATCACTACAGTGTAAGTTGTATCCAAATCCCTATAATAACTTAGAGCACGTAAAGCTCACCACATCTCTGTCAACACCCTGCATTTCCTAGCAAGCTTTGAGATAAATTGACCACAACAAATTTGACTCTCCCTCTGAGTCCCAGCTCCTTTCCTCTTCATCCATCTTGCAATCACCCAAGCTACATTTGCATACCAATTTTGGTGTCTATCATAAAAAATACATACGAAGGCCATAAAATTATTCTTTTGCACCTTATCATACTCGGTCATCCTTTGACACAAACCATAAGTGATCATTTTATAGATCACCCTCAAAATTGGTTTTCTGATAGTAGAAGTATGACTCGTAGATAAACCAAGGTTACCCTATCGACTAATACTCAACCAATAATCATGAGCATTAAAATTATCATCATTACGCAAACCTCCTTCAAAGTAAACATTAAAACCATCTTCTTCTAGCTCAACCGCTTGATACAGTCTCAACCTTTGAGCAAACTCCAACAAAGTCAAACTGTGGGCACGTCCACCAAGTCTAAACTTGATGATCTTCTTGGTTTGAAACTCACCATCAGCACACACCTCATCAAACTCATAAGTAGAATAAAACTCATGGCAAAGCTCGGAAAAAATTGGCTCATTGATATTAAAATCCCTAATCCAAGCCACCGAAGTAAATATCTCTTCATTCGATGCGGCTTCACGCAACCTAATTCTTAACATGTCATTAATTTCTCCATCACACCCTATTCGGTTTAGCACATCTCAGTTTACGATACAAGGCGAGTAAATGTGTCTAGGAAGCAATTAGGCCAATTTAGTGTTGTACCTAGACTTTACATCTCTGCTACATCCTCCCCATAGCAAGAACTCATGGTGAACTTGTGTAAGCAATACCTCTTCCATGGTTTCATGTCTTGAGCGTTTGGATCGTAATGATCCAGCCTCGTCATCATTTGTTCCCATAGTCTACACATCAAAAAACAATCAACAATAAAGTTATAGTTATGTTAGAAATGATTTGGTATCAATGGTTATAAGTTTGATGGTCTTTGAAATATTCTGTTCCATTCTGAGGTAAAATGTGCGGCGCACTTCCCTAAAGTGCGGCGTACTTCCTGGAAAATGGACAAAGTGCGGCGGTTTTGGGACAAAACCGGCGTACTTTCTGGGCTGATGAAAAATTTTATGATCTTTGAAAACATTTTCTCTGTTTTTGTTAGAACCCTGGCAGTTTTGGTGAGTGTGTGAGTTTTTTTAATAATAATGGGTTAAAATCTTGTTTGGCAAGTTTTATCTAAGAAAACCGCTCAAAAGTGCGACGCACTTCCCTGAAGTGCGGCGTACTTTTCCTTTTTCATATATATATTTTTTTATATATTAAACCACATAAAACTTGTTTTGAATTTTTTATAATCTAAACATAATTTTAGCTCATCATATTAACTTGATATTAATAATTATCATATATCGGATTAAATTTCGTACATCAAATGTAATCCACTATGGATTTATACAAATGATTTTATTCTTAAAACATAATAAAAAAACGGGAGTATATAGTTACTCCTTTATTCCAACTTGTTTAACTTCTTCATTCCATAAACCAGTTGGGTGACATGATGTCACTCAACTTGTGGTACTTTGATACCTGTCTGTTTTCTTTGTTGTGAATCCTTGCAAATAAACGTTCCCATACAGATCAGTCAATCTTATCTTAGTTCTCCATTGACCTGTTGCTTCTTCTTCTTTAGTATACGAGCCTTTATAATCAGGCTTCCAATTGACTTGCTTTAATGGCACTGGTAACGAGCCAAGGAAACTAACAGCCTTCTTCCAAACATTAATTTTTTGGAAGGGGTTAGTTACGGTTTGTATAGCTAGTAATCGCTCATCTGGATCATTACAGTTCAAGTATGGTGCAGGCTTTGGTCCATATATCGGTGCTCCAAACTTGTTCCTCTTTATTTGGTATTCTTCTTCATCATCACTATCACTTTATGTGTTTCTCATAAAATCTGACCTTGCAGCACGGAAGGTTTGGTGACAAAACCCATCAAAGGTTGAGAAAAGTCTCTCAAGAGTATTGACTATGGCTTCAATCGTAAGCAGGAATCTACGACCAACAACTATTGGTGAATCACGGTCGATCGGAATATCTAAGATTAGAAACTTGGCAGTCAAGGTAGTCACTCCTACCTGACATAGAACGTTTGTGAGTATTCCCATAGCTTCTACCTGAGTGTGATTTATCATCATGATTCCTCTATCCACCTTCTTCATATTATCTCTCCCTAATTGCACATATAATCAAAAAGGCATAGTATTTATATCTGACCCCGTGTCTTCTAACGCATTTTCGTTAACCTGTCCCTCTAGTCTTATGGGAAATATGAAAGCTCCAGGATCTTCTTTTTCTTTTAATGCCTCTCCCTTAATCCTCTTTACTGCTTCCTCTTCTTCTTTTATAATGTTTCCATCTAACTCCACCTTGTCTTTCCAAACTTCATCGAGAATTTTCTTATATTTGTCATTATAAGTCATGGTCTCGATTATTGGCCTTTCCTCCTCTAATAAGGCAAACTTTCGACTCATTCTAATTGCTATTGCTTCTTTAGCTTCTTCTTCTTGGGTTAAATGACCTTAAGTTGATAAAGATATTCCCATATCTTGATAGAAAAAGTTAAGGTTTTCTGTTGCCCGGTTCTTATTACGGCTACTCTTCCCCATCTTGCATACGAATGGCGGAAGTCCTTCTTCACCCAATAGTAGTATATAATCTATGTTGAAATCAAGAAAATGGTCCCAATCATCTTTGCTCTTTCCTTCTTCTTCGGTTTCTTCAAATAATGGATCAATATCAGGGTATATAGTGACAGTTCTAGCCCCAAAATCAGTAATTGCCTTGGTCAAGCATAAGAATGATCTACCAAAAATCACCCCAGGTTCAATATCATCTTCTTCTGGGTTGATAATGAATTTTACAAAGTAGATTTCACCTCTGAGTGCAACAATTAGTTCCTTCTTGACCACTTTGTTTCCTCTTTTGACTTCATGCTCTAAGCATAGCTTTACTGCATACTCATTTGAGATTATATTCTCCTTTACTCCTAGATTAATCTCACCATCATAAGCTTCCAGCCCATTGACAAAACAAGGAGCCACGAATCTATCGCTAACTTCTTCGGTATCCATCTGATATAAAACCATAGCTTTCTTTTGCCCACTGTTAGCAGTGTCTTGAAACTCTGGAGAATTCCAGTCTCCAGATCCTTCAACTTTATCACTCGAGATTACAACGACGTCCTCTCCTAAGAAAATTTTTCCAAGACTCGAATTTGGATCTATAACTCTTACAAAATAGGACAGCATTAAAACAAACATTAGTGGGTTAGTTAAAACAAATAATAACACATTTTTACATTTACATATTATCAACAAACAGATAGCATTTTTAAGTTTAAGCAATTTTCGTTCAAAAACGAACAAACAAGCTTTTTGTTTAGTTTCAGCCAAGAAAGTGTGGCGCACTTTATAAAAAGTGCGGTGTACTTTATGAGTTTTAGGTCTTTTAAAATTTTCAATTTCAGCATTTTTATGTTTATTATTTTTATTATATCCTAAATATTTATTAAACATAGCAAATTTCAAGTTTTTAAGCATATTTATCATCAAATAAAGTTTTTTAATTCTTTTTAAGTTTTCATTTTGCATTATATCAAAGTCAAATAAGTAACACTTAGTAAATAAGAGATATACATAGGCATTTAGAAATTTAAATAAGCAAGCTATCAAATAATTCTATTTGGTTTTTTTATTTTAATGTACGAATTACGATAATACAAGATTTTGACTACTATGATCATAAGGAATAAATTTCACATTTTCAAAATGGTCAATTACAGTTTAAGAGTTGGGGTTTTTTGGTGTTTTGGTGGTCTTCTTAAAAAAACTGTTTCTCTTTGTAAAAGGGGCAAAAGTGCGGCGTACTTGATTAAAGTATGGCGTACTTCTAAGTTTTTGCAGAAAAACCAGCGCACAATAGTTATGTGCGGCGCACTTTCTGTAAAAAATGGGTTCAGTTTGCCAGAAAACTGTACGGCTATTTTGAACTTTTTGGTTTGTAATATAAAAACGACTAATTTAAGAATGAAATCAATCCCCGGCAACGGCGCCAAAAACTTTGATGTGTTATTAAAGCTTTAAATTTATAATACTAATTTTATTCGAATTCCAAGTAACACACGGGTAAAGTATAAACCCCCGTTTATAGTATAAGTTTTAGGGTAAGACCAGGTCGTTCCACGGGATTGGTAATTCTTAGAAAGGGTCAATTATATTATGAAAGGGTAAATCTTATAGACTGTCACTATCTAAAGATATAACACCCCGTGTTTTAGGGTCATTTACGTCATCAATAAATTCACTATTTATTTTTGGTGTTGTACGCGTTCGCTTTTATTTCGGGTCATTGAGTTAAATCGCGTAAGCTAAAAAAATGATCATTCAATGTAAACGGGCATCAAACAATTAAATGTTTACATCAAGCAAGTGTTAAGTAATTATTTTGAGAATAATTATTAACTTTGTTGATTTTATTTTTATTGGTTGCGTAAAGTGTTTACATTTCGCGATAAAGTACGTTTAGGCATACCCGGAACCACATTAATTAATCTACGCTTCAACAAATGCTTATTTTTATTTTTAATGATCAAAGTTTATAAAACTTTTACCCCACTTATCATATGGGACGCCTCATATATACAAGAAATAAGCAAGACTTATTCAACTTGCAAGTATTATACATTACATTTACTTACTTACAACTTATTAATAACAAGTATACTTGCATTTCTTTCATTATATTGCAAGAACTAGCTAGTAAACACATTCTACATTCCATGGGATGATCTCTAGTTTTAGGAACATAGAAACATCTCCATTTAAGACCTAGTACATGTACATACACTAGTTAGTAAGACTTATGTCATGTATAGTAAATTTGACCCATAAAACCCTCCTTTGGTTCCCATTTGAGCCGTCCCCCCCATGACATTTCCTTGATATTTTGGTCTTTGTACTTCTCATTTTACTAGCTCTATACTTATAATTCATTCAACACTTGAGATAAAAACACACATTACAACTTACTTGATAAAAATCAAAAACCATCTGTCTTTCTCCCTCTTTTTGGCCACGGCAAAACAACACCACCATACAAAATTTATATAACCCATATACACACCTTCATACATCATATCTAAGATACCTCTAAGTGTTCTAAATGTTTGATTAAACCTTTAAAAGGATTGAAGCAAAAAAGGAAGCTAGGGTTTTTTCTTGGAAAACTAGGGTTTCAAGTTGTGTAAGCTTGTGTTTGTAATCTAAACAAGGGTTTAGATTGTGTTTTACATCATCATACATCATTATAAGGTTATCTAAAACCCTTTATGGATTTACATTTATGATTTTATGAGTATATATGTTCTATGTAGCAAGAATCACCATTTAGGACTTTTAAACATGTAAAAAGAGTTTTTACTTGTGATTATCATTTTGTACACTTTTACATATGTTATGATGTTGTTAATATTATGATATAATGGAAGTATAAGTGATGTACCATGTTGGTTTAGTATAAAAATGTATATGTACAAATTAGGGTTTTTAAAGTACTTAAGGAAAGTATGTTTTCATGTGATGTTAATAACTTGTAAATCTTGTTATCATGGACATATGGACAAAGGGTGGACTAAGGACATTATTGTATGTATGACATAGTATATAAAGAGTATTGGAAGACTTGTGATAAATTACTAAATAGGAAAGTACAAAAATCAAGTTTACAACATGTTTTTATGAAAAACCTCCAAACTTTCTGTTTGGATTCGACACATAACCTGGTCATATTATGTTTTTATAAGATAATACGTCTCATGACGATTCCAAAAAGCTAAGAAACTCGAAAACGGACTAATAACGAAAAAGATACGCTAATTACGAGTTATACGTTAATTAAACGGGTTTATAAAATAACTTTTATAAAAACAAGTTATAAAACTTCTACAAACAGAAGGTTTGATATTTTTATTAGATCACACATAATTTTAGGATTTCAAAATGATAAGAATCGAAAATTTTTAATCGATAACGAAGGAGTTATGAAATACGCGAGTTTACGACAATAAATACTTTTTAAAACTATTTTTATAAAAGTTACTATTCATGATAGAAACTTCTATTTTGTAAACCTCATAAATAAGTAGAACTTTCAATTACGAGAACGTCCTCGAAAGAATCGTTAAAAACGGAGCTATAACGAATAAAATACGACGTTTACGGGTTTTACATCAACTAAATCTATAAAAACATATATAAGGTCTGATGTGAACAGTAATTTTTACTGTTCACCAGTAGGTCCGAAATTCAAAAATGTAAATTTATGATAACTCATCTTAATACGAAAGCGTGGGCATAAGAAACGCAATAAACGGACTTGAAACATGAAAGTTATGTCATTTTTACCAAAGGTATATTTATAAATGTATTAACTTTATAAAGATGATTTTACTAAAACGCTTAGATGGTGATTAGCTATATAGAATGATATATGATAGTAGTTACCCAATGTGATTAGTACTTATACGACCTATAATTGTTTAGGTTGCATTCGGGCGTTTTAGTGACGCATTTTCACTTGTGAAGTATATTATTGATTAACTCACTCGAGGTGAGTTCATAGCCCCATGTTTTACTGGTTTTAAATATATTTTTGGGGTGAGAACATGCTTTGTTTTACAAATGGGACGCAAGTAACTTTGAAATACTTACTGCTTTGGATATTGCATACCATGCAATACTTAGTGTTTTGAATATTGTATACCATGCAATACTTACTGTTTTAGATATTGTATTCCATGCAATACTTACTGTTTTGAATATTGTATACCATGCAATACTTTAACCTGTTTAGGTATTTGTATCCATGCAATACTTACACTATTTGAATATTGTAATACCATGCAATACTTACTGTTTTGGAAATTGTATACATGCAATAACACACTCTAAACATTTGTGGTCCTACACTCATACATTTTACAAACCTATGAATTCACCAACAGTAATTGCTGACGTTTTAAAGCCATGTTTTTTCAGAGTTCATTAATGCAAACGGAGGTGCAAGGGATACGTTGGTGGTCGTTATTTTGGAAGTCAATAGCATTAAAGATTGGGGAAAACTTTGTTTCGAATAGAATCTTTGTAAATTTAACAATGAACCAAGTATAGAGCTTCAGGCTTTTTGGTAACAAACACATTGCTAAATCCAATGTAAATCTGTTTGAAACGACACGTTTGAAAGGTCGTTCTCATGTCTAGTGCAATGGTATTATGAAGTAACGCTCCCCGATACCATATTCCTACGACGACCTCTTTGGGGTGTTACATCATCCACCATTTTTACGCAGAAGCAAGTCCATGAAGCTTTACTAGTTATAAGGACTTTTTGTAGTTTTAATTTCATGTATGTTAGCATTTATTTCCTTATGTACGTGCATGAGTGTGTTTCACACACTATTTAAATTTTTAATGAATGATCATTGTGGTTGTATCCATATTTTTCTCCTTGCTACATGTTATGAAATATTTGTATTGTTCAAACCCATTTTGCGTAGCCAATAAACCAGCTCGGATCCTGGATCCCTCGAATGAGGGGAGCACACATCAAGGGGGACCACTTATTCCGTCGATTTTACTAGCAATTCCTCGAGTATCCT
This sequence comes from Tanacetum coccineum, assembly GCA_026074375.1. Classification (NCBI taxonomy): domain Eukaryota; kingdom Viridiplantae; phylum Streptophyta; class Magnoliopsida; order Asterales; family Asteraceae; genus Tanacetum; species Tanacetum coccineum. The sequence continues at coordinate 25,608 of BQNB010078274.1, forward strand.
TTTTGATTCTACAAAAAGGGGGAGAAATGGCATGAAACTCACTAAATACTTGTTAAAAAAATAATTTTACATTTAATGAGTTTAAATTTTGTAATCATCAAAAAGGGGGAGATTGTTGATAGAAATATAATGCCTAAAAACGTTGTTAATATCTTTCACATCTTTACGTTTTGATAATCACAAAATATAAAAATGTTCAAAGTAAAATTAAACGTAAACAAGTAATTAGGAGTAAATTCTCATTTCAACATTTACATCACTTAAAGGTATGAATAAATAAATGCTTAATGCATTTTATGATCAAAGGAAATTTTTATTCAACCTCAAACTTTTATAAAATATTGTAAACATTTTTATAAACATCATAATACATTTTCTACATTTAAAATAAATGTTTTATTCAAAATAAACATTTTGAATTTCAATTTTTTGAACCTAAAACGGCTAGAAAAAGTCCAGCAAACACCTCCCCTGAATAGGACAAAAAGGGGAGCGTCTGAAAATGGGCGGCCCCCTTAATTATAAGGGGGTCGACACCCTATTTAAGGGGACCGACCATAGACTCCGCTCCTCCAGCTTGTCCTATAAATACTGGACTATTCCCCAACATTTTTCTTATCTTTTGCACTCATTCTTTCTGTTCTAAAACAACCCACACATCTCTCTAAATCCTTTGATCATTTAATCATAAAGCTTTGTTTCCAAGTGATCCAAGCTTAACACCTCAAGTGCAAGAGAAGAATACTTCCATCATCAAGTAAAAAAGTATTACACCTTAGTGTGCATAACAATCTTGTTGCATCCATATCACATATTTGTAAATCAATTGTATATCTTGTAAGTTGTGTGTAGTAGCTATATCTTTATGATCTTTGTAAGTTTAGTTAGATCGTGGTGATCTTAACAAGTTTGTTAGATTAGTTTGTGATAATAGTATGTGGTCACACAAGTGAAGTTTTGAAGTTGTGAAGAAGTTGTGAAGTTGTGAAGAAGGTGTGAAGTTGTGAAGAAGTTGTGAAGTCGTGAACAAGTCGTAAAGTTGTGTTGTGTTAGATTGGTTCTAGCTAATATTAGAACTCAACATTGAGCTTTGTGTCGTAAATCGGTGTAAGTAACTGATTCGTTAAAATCTATATATACATAATAACACAAGCAAACACTCAACCAATTACCTTTAGCCAATGATTGGTTAAGAATTCTCAAATTAAAATATATATGTGTGTGTCCGGAAGTATGATTCCCGGGTCGTTAAGTCCCAACGAGGCGTGAATGGAAAATCGAATGACGAATTGACGATCAATGCTTGAATGGAATAGGGAATGGATTTGATTTTTATACTTAAATTGCAAAAACGAAAAAAAAAACTAGACTAAAAACGGAGTTCGTTTGGACCAAAAACGAGTCAAAAGAAAAACGGGAACGAATCCCGTTCTTTAAAAAATGAAACTTTGGAAAAATGACCCTACACAAAAACTAATATTTTTCCTAGAAACTATATGAAAAAAGAAAAAAATTTAAAAAAGTTTATATTTTTCTGATAATTATTTTATTTTTTATGAATTTTTTAAACTTTTAATGAAAATAAATTATAAAAAATACTAAATGATTATAAAAAATTCTGAAAAATTCACACAAAATAGCTTAAAGGATGAAGGTCCTAGGAAAAATAAGAAAACTTACACAGCTTATCGAATAAGCTGTGTAATAAGCTATAACAGCTTATAAGGCTTTATGGCCAAAATGTGTTTATAAATAAACTGGCCCAAGGGTCTAACAGAAAAGACCCAAGGGCGCAGTTGGTAGTGTGGTGTGTGTTTAAGAGGGTTGAGGGCTTTGAGGTCCCGGGTTTGAGCCTTGCTCACCCAGGACTTTGGCCTTCCCCTTTTTTTTGAAAATTTTTCTTTACAAACTTGTTGAACACACTAAAATAAGCACTTTTAAATCTTGGAACTTTTTATGAAAGCTTAATAAATAAGCTGGAAATAGCACTTGAATTCGACAGACTTAGCTTTTTAACTAATTCTCAAACTGTTAATAAGCAAATAAGTTCAAATAAGCTTTAACTATACTATATAAGCTAAAAATGGCTTAAGGCCATCATAATAAACAAGCATAAGCAAAATGAGCACAAAATAAGCAACAGAAAAGCAAAAATAAGCAAATAAGCTCTTAAGCCAAATCTGACTGAAAAACAGTCTGATGTGGCTACTTTGAGCTTAAAAATAAGCCACCAAACAGATTCTTAAGGCAAAAAGGGCTTTTCCACTAAAAAGCCCAACCTATAAGCTATTAGAAACAAGAAACTTTAATCATTTTGAATCACAAATGAGCTATGAAAAGCTTCATGAAAAAGCTAGTTATCTCTATTTTCTTTTTACTTTTGACAGATTTTGAAAATGGAAAAGTGGCAATTGCAGCCTTGAAAATAAGCAACCAATTAAGCTATAAAATGGAAAATAAGCACAAAAAGATAAAGTATGGCCTAAAAACTACTTATGCTCCAAAAATTAAATCCTAAATCCTACTGTAGCTTACCTAAAAATGATCATGAAAAAGGCTGCTTGACACTTTTGATGTAACTTGACAGAATTGACCAAAAACGCATAAGACCAAAGGCTGTCTTAAACTCCCTTTTGACACTTCATTTTGAACTCAAAATAGACACAAAAGTGATACCTAAAGACTTTTTATCTAAAGCTTATGAAATAAGCTGTTTCAAGATAGCACATTTCCACAGACTTGAACCTTCAACACTTAAATCTTTAAAATCCAACTTTTAACTCTAAAAACTTTTCAAAACAGCTTAAAACTTACTTAAAAATGATGACAAAGTAAACCAAATGACCTGACCCATTGCAAATCCTATTTTGACCCATTTTGCTAGTTATCCCAAACACTCCTTTATCTTTTCAAATGGCTTTTTAAAGCTATTAAAAACTGGTTTTAGGCTAAACTATTTAAAGACAGAGTATTATTAGGCCATATTAAGCATGAATGAGCAAAAAGAAACCAATAATAAGCACATATCAATAAGCAATAAGAACAAGCAGTATTAAGACTTCTTTAGACAGTTTTGACTTAAATTCTAAACCTAGAGATAGAAAACTAAAAGACAAGCATATTAAGCATAAAACATGATAAAAAATCAATAATAAACTATATTAAGCAATAAATAAGCAATTCTAGATTAGAACTAAATATGAAGAAAATTAAGGAAAAGAGAGACTTACAAAGGGTCCAAAAGTATAAGGAACCTAAGTCTAAACCTATCAACCCCTAAGTCCACTTTTCTGATCTTATTTAACCCAATGGTCCATCCAATTCTGACCCAAGCTTATTTTTGGCTTATTTGACTTTTAAAAAGTCAAAATTTTGACTTTAGTTCGAAATACTAGTAAGCTATTAATTAGCTTATACTATTCGAAGTTACCAGCTTATAGTGAGGATTGGAAACTTTTAAACCCTTTTTGAACAATTTAAATACCAAACTAAAATGGATAATAGAACAAGATTTATAAGAAAAATATCGAACTTTTCATTAACTTGAAAACTAGAGTACAATACTAAAAATTTTAATGCTAGTAAACTAAATTACATTTAAAAAGAAAATAAGGCTGGAAAAAAAAATATCATGGGTGCTTCCATAGGGATGGGGTATTTATACCCGAATCCCAATTCCTTCAATTCTTGGATATGTGCTTCTTTTGTGAGGTAATCAGCTCAGTGTGTGTTTCATTTGTGAGATAGAAGCCTCAAAATAAGTCTTGGCCCTTGATTGAGTCTGTGTATCCTCGGATCACAATCTTGACCCTCAATTTAGCTCGAAAATGGTGAGGTTTGCCAGGTTGGCAACTTTTCTTGGTAGAGGTGGTAGTGGAGGGGAAGGGGAGTGTAAACCCATTGGATTTTTGGTGATGTTGCAGGTTAAAAGAGGGTGAAGAACACCCGTGAGTGGTGTTGGGGTTTATTGGCGGGAAAATGAGTTACAAAAAGGGACAGGGTAAATTGTTTTGTTAGTTGGCAAGTTTGGTCCCTCAAAATGTATACTTGTTTTGCAGCCATGGTCCTTGTGGTTTATAATAGTTTGGGAATTGGCAGATTAAGTCCTTCATGTCATATGTCTTCATTACAAAATCAGTCCTTGTTGTAATATAAATATGGGGGCTTGACAGATTAAGTCCCTCTACTTGTATTTTGAATAAATTGCAAATTCAGCCCTTGTAGTCTTTTTATCTTGTAATACAACTTAGGGATTTGGCATTTTTAGTCCCTCAAGTTATATATTTTTCTTCTGCTTCAGCTTCTCGGAGTTGACTTTGACTTTGTCTTTTTGACTTGGTTGACTTTTTTTGGCTTCGATTTGGCTTCGTCTTTTCACACTTTTCCATTCCGTGCTCAGTTTTGTCGTTTTTGGCTTTGTTTTTCGTCCTTTTGTGTGATATCCGTTTCCTGCACAATACAAATGCAAAACAAACACATATTTGGCAGTTTTTGTCTGTTTTTGGTCATTTAGGCTCGTTTTATTAGGTATAAAATATGTGTAATTAAGCACATATTAAATCCCCCATACTAAGGTATTGCCGTGTCCTCACGCAATGTTATGAAGTAAACATTTACGAAAACTAAGAATCTTAATCCCCCTCGACTAATAACCTCGAAAAGTAGCTAAGTGTTCGTCAAGGGGAACTAAAGAATCAATAGCTTCGACAAGTCCCGTTTTCACTATTTTTTATATGTACACTAACTATCCCTAATATTTTTGGATTTTCCTTTTTCTTTTCTTAACTACCTGTTTGACTTCCTTTATTTTATCAACACTAGGATCATAGAATGAGAAGCGCCCATAGAATAATCTACGGATGTCCTGACGGATAAATTCATCGTCCTCGATTTTTCACTAGTTCCAAGCTAAGCAATTAAACAAGATCATTGTCGATATAAGTCTATATGTTAAGCCCTCATACTTATGACTTGTGAATTTTCAACTC
>BQNB010078275.1:0-26269 GCA_026074375.1 Tanacetum coccineum
CGCTAGCATTTAGTACGGTTTCAAAACCGTACCAAATGAGCTTTAAAACCGTACCAAATGAGAATTTTGTGTAGTAGTGGTTTTTCATTTAAATAAGGCATAAGCTGAAGTTAATAAGCTATACAAAAAGTAAGGTTATCGTGATTGAAATAAAGCGACCTACCGTTTATCTTGCTATTAAACACGCCTTCTACTTGCAAGCCTCCAGCGACTACACTTTTAAGATGCTAGACATCAGTTCGATACATGTGCCACCTTCTGTTAGTATATGCCTTTTCCAAACGCGAGCATGGTCCCTATAAAGAATAAGATAACTTCGAGTAAGCAAAGCCAAAGAACCCTTAAATGTTGGGTCTGTAACCCAGGCACAACATCGGCGATGGCCTAATCTAGCAACCAAACAAAAAAAATTCTTAATAAGCATTTGCATTACCTGATGATAGTTTGGGTGCAAACTTATAACCGTGACTCCCATCGGATATAGCTAGCCTGCCATCGACATAAGCAATATGTGGTTACTCCTTATTATAGGGATGTATGTTTAAGCTTATGTGTAGACTTATGAGCTTATTGGTTTTGGCTTACATTGCATAAGCTCATACTCTAAATTTTTTTTTGACACTCATGGGCCTATATAAGCTTATCACGTAACTTGTAAGCCCACAAATAAGGCTGAATACACCCCCTAAATTCCGATAAAACCACAATTTTAAAAACATGAAACCACACAATTTCCCCTTTGCAGAGATCAAAGTACACTAACCAAAGATCAATTTAACTGATACAATAACAATTCATGAAACAAATATATTACACATGATCCCGCATCATTTATAAATGCAATTTTTAAAACATCTAGCACAAACACAAATATAATCACAACCGATTGTTCAATAGCTACTTATATTTTTCGTATATGTAACAGATTTAGGCTTGAGAGGAGCCCCAAACAATCCTTAAATCGACTGAAACATCCATAAAATGTGCCTTATGTTATCTATAAAGTTCAGTAACTAATTTTATATCTTGAATTCTTGACACACACAAACAAGTTGTTCAAAAAAAATTTTACTCGTAACACTAATTATTATTGTTATACAAATTATTAACAAGACCGTCTTTGAGGGTGCGCAAGGTGGGCGACCGCCCAGGGCCCCAAAATTTTTAAGAGCATTCAAATTTGTCTCGTTAACATTTATATGCATGGGCATACATATTTTCACGAAAAAAAAAGTATTTAGATTAGAATATATTATAAATGAGTAATATATTGAATGTTTAAATAACTAATTACATTATATCTTATAAACGATAATACTTAATATATAACATTATGTTTCGAAAAGCTTGTTGAAAAGCTAATTTCGCACGGGACCAAAAAAATTTAAATTTTAAAGACGGCCCTCATTATAACAATAACAAACAACAATGCCGATTGTTTATTAAAAAAAACTCACACATCGACTTGGTACAACTTAATAGTGCTTTATGTTCACGTATCATAATAATAGAATGGACCATGTATGAACCGAATTCTTTTTGATGAATATGAATGAAAACAAATTCCCATTAAAGACTTTTTCCAGGTCTATAAAACTTTAATTAAGCTACTTACTTTGTCTTGGACATTGTTTTTCTCTTATATTTAATAACTTATTATTTATATAGTGATAGAAGACAAACGACTAACAAGTTGCACCACTAGCACTTTTGGGATTGCAAAGCTAATTCTATGGAAAACCACATTTGTGGATCTAGGCGTCATAACATTACTATTCACAACCCGTTAAACTCTATTGAATAGCTCTACCGCCTCAGGTGCAAGGAAACTAAATGTATCAAACGCGAAAAGAATAAACACGTGTTGATTTTCAATGCATGCTATCTCGTGTTTTTTCACTTTGCATGAGGCGGCTTTCAAAGCAGTCTGACTCACTATAAAACCCCGACTAGTCAACCTCACAAGAGGAGAAACCCTGGTCAGATCCACGCACGCATGTTTTCCCTCCATCCCATCAAAAACCAACACGCCAGCCGGAGTGTGGATCTTCCGTCTGACGGGTCACTCAAAAAGTTCACAGGTGTTTCTTTCTTGGCGGAGATACCGACACGCCTACATATGTAAAAAAGAACATCCCTAACCATATCATGTTGGTGCTTGAAGCCTAAGAGCTTTTTACAGTGAACCGCATGTTCCCCAAAGAAATCCAAACATGCATTGCGACAAACATGACATATCGCATCAACCGAAAATAATGGAATCATGAGGCGATACTTAAGGATAGTGCGATATTCCATTTGTGACATATATTAACTGAGCTCGTCTATGTTGTAAATGGTTATCTAATAACCTAATATTACACATAATATTCTATGAGATATGCAACATAAATTAAACACATATAACAACTATAATTAACATAAAAACATAAAAGAAATACATACCGAATAGCAATCAAGCTATGTGAAGAACTGGAGCTTCTTGAAAATACGCACGTGTATTAAACCGTGCGAAATCAAAACCCTTCTAGTTACTAAAGAAAGTAACATCTATGTGTATCCACGTTAAACGTTACTCGATATCACCCGAATGCTAGTTCCTGGAACCAACGAATACCGAATACTATAAAATCGAACTTCAGGTTCCCTTCGTGGGGATCCTTTGGAACGACTACAAGAAAGAGGAGAAAAGAGGGATGAAGAATTATGAGAACTAATGACCTCCTTATATAGGTTTAGGATTAGGGCATCCTAAAAATAGATAACTTATGGCTAAAGTTAAAAAAACCTATCCCTTCCTCTCTTGGGTTTACGCCGGCCACAAACAAAGCCCAAACACCCTTTTGGGTTGACTTTTTGTCTTTGTCTATATGTATATTTACATTTAATTACACAATAATTAAAAAGCCTGTGGAAACTAAAATGAGGGGATGGGGTGAATAGTTTATAGGTTAGATTCATTTTAAAATTTTACTTCAAAAATTTGTTAGATCCGAGTATATGTTCAACCAACCAACAATATGAACCAATAATATATGTATCTACTAGTTAAAACTAAGCAAACAATAAAAAGAATCACAACAATATAAAGAGATGAGGGAAGGAACAATCAAACCAAGACACCAAAATTTATAGTGGTTTGGCTACGAAGCTCCTCTTTGCCCTACTCCACTCTTGAGTATCAAACTCGAGATTTCACTATGTCAACAAGCTCCCTTTAGGCAGAGAAAACCGTTTACACGTCTCTTATGTTGTTTTCCGACACTAAGCTAAATTTCGAGTCCTAATCTTAGTTAGAACCAATCTACCACTTCACAAGTAATACACAATCACAAAATCTACACTATCCGATTTACACAATCACACAAGATAATCAAGATAGAGATTTGATTCTTAGAAGAAAGAAGGATAAATTACTAGACTACAACAATTCATTTCTTGGCGAATACGAATGTTCTTCTCTTGCACTTAATAGAGAGGAGATGAGAGATGAGAAGAAGAGATTGGATCACTTAAAACAAGATCAAACAATGTTAGTGATCAAGATATTTAGTGAGAGAAAGAAGACTGAGAAAATTCATGCAAAGAGGTCTATTTTTCAGCTAGAAATAGTGCAGTATTTATAGGCAGGAAAACCCAACGGTAACTGCTAGCGGTCCCGGCGGTCCCAGATATATCTGGGGGCCGTCGTAGACTAACACTCCCCTTTTTGTCTTTTAGTGGGGAATGTTTTATCTGGTATGGAAGGTTCCATTTTGGGAGGAAAACCAGATTTGAATTTATATGTTTAAATAAAACATTTCTTTTATTGTAATAATGTTCCATTTTAAAGGGGTTTAAACCAGATTCGAATTTTTATGTTTAAACAACACATTTCTTTTATTTAAAAAGTATTTTGTATATATTTATTTTTGTAAAAACACTTTTGTGGAAATGTAATCGTTAAGAAAAATTATTTTCATGATCACTAATCATGTTTAATGATTTGTTTATACACACCTTAAGTGATTTATATTAGAAATGGAAGATTAATAATTTGTAAACGTTTATTTTTATCGTAAATGTTTTTACATTTTGTTTTCTTCAAAACATCGAGAGGTCGAAAAATATAAATAACGTTTTTAGATATTATTTGTATTAACAATCTTCCTCTTTTTGATGATGACAAAATATAAACTCATTTTATGTAAAAATAAAAATTTCAAATTATTAATGAGTTTTAATCTATTTCTCTCCCTTTTTGTCAAAGTCAAAAAGGATGATCATCGAATAGTAGAGAGAAAGAAATCAACGATGCCAAGACTCCTCCCATGTATGTAATACCCCCCTCTTTTGTGCAACCAAGGGAATCTATCTTATAGATTAATTGTGCTAAACAAAACAAAGTGATAATACGAAGTGCAGATAAATATACCCAACTAATAGCAAAATAGCAATTCATACAAAAAACCATAAAGTAGTTTCTTTCATCACTTAAGAAACTTAGTACAAGAAGCATGGATTACAAGCAATACAAGGTAGATTTATACTCCAATGGTATGAATATTACAAGATAAAGTAGACAAACATAAAGTAAAGACACATTAAGACATAAAGCTAGACTAGTATATTCTTGAAATCTAGGAGATGCAACAGGCAAAAGATGGGTTGGTTGTTATTTAGAGGTATTAAGCATTTGAAGAGTGCTCAATTATAGTGTAGGAGGTGTTAATTGAGGTGGGAAATTAAGTGAATGACTAATAAGATGATTATTGAGACGATTATGCTTCTCTCAAGAAATAAATTAGGCATTGGTTGTTGCAAGAAACAAAGAAGAAAGTCAGAATTAAAGTTTTAGCTTATCTAGTGTAGCCGGAAAGGCACGTAGTGAAGTAGGAGATGATGAATTAGTTGCTTCAATTAATTGTTGGAGTTTAATGTCAAGGAGATTTGATAAGTGTTGTAGCTCATTTAGATTGTTGCCTATTTGGTTTCAAGTTGGATTTTGTGGAGGTGACAAGGAATTGGTGGTGATGGGAGAAGTAGGTGGAGTCCTATTAGGCGGAGGAGACGGTGGTGAGGTAGGAAGATTATGACTTTGTCTCCAAGGTTTGAGAATAGCCCTTTGGTATTTTCGTGGTATTTTCTCCAAGGTTCAACATGAACCCTAGACACAAATTGGAATGAAAATAGATGAAATGACTTACAATTGGCGATCTTGTGTGGTTAGTATTATTATAATTTGGATTTAATCTTCCAATTAGTGTTTGTAGTTGAATTTAATTTTGGTGGTTTTTTGGTTTCGTGGTTCGACTAAAAAAAATTTGTAGAGAAGAGTGTCAAATTTAGTGTGTTTACAAAGTTTGGAGGGTGAACAGTATTTTAAGATTTCACTGGTGGCTGTCCCATAACGATATGGGACCCCGCCCGGTATAATCCAAAGGGCCGCCAAGATTATGGGGGATGCTCTCAGCTGAGGGATTTAGACTGAAATTTGACAAAAAAACAATACAAAGTAGAGTGACGTTTTTAATCTTGCTTTCACGAATAAAAATACTTAAACGTACTTTTGATTAAGTAATTTAATTTTTGTCACTACACGGAGCAGAACACGGACTAAATCGGACAAAAAGAAAAGAGAAGCTAGATTTCAGGAATTGTGTTCCATCATTCCAAACCAAGTACGAAGATAAGTTAAACTGATTTACGTTTAAGGGTTTAGTAAGGATGTCAGTGATATTGACGACGTACCCTTCACTTTTATTTTTATAAATATTTTCGATTGAGATATGTTCATCTCTGGACATTATCACGAATAAAGAGGAGATGAATTATTGAATTTTTAGATCGAGAGTTTGCATCCAGTTTTTTGCATAAAGTCAATCGCGCCTTTGTTGTCCGCACATAATCATACATCGCGGTCGAAACGGTCCTTAGTCATGATAGTTGTGTTTCATCCATAAGTCTTTATTTATTGACCTGCCTTTCCATGCTTATGCAATCTGCTTTTGTTAGTCGAGTATAGTAAGAGCGTATTGATTTTCTTCAAGAACCAAGATTTCAAACAATCATCCTACGAAAGTAACAAAAACCGCTAATCACATACGGACACATAACTCTCGCCTGAGTCAGAGTCATCAATAATACGTTCATATACCGGTCCCCTTAGGATATCATAATCCAAATGCGTAGTGCCATTAAATAATGTATCCGTAAGATACTCTTAAACCACTTCCAAGATGAGATGCCAACATCAGTTGGGATAGCCAGTAAACTACCATATCATGCCTTCGATACTTGCTATATCTACCACTCACACTCTCTCTTTCGTGAGTTTAATATCGAAAGGACATGTTGGTTTTCATTGGTTTAAATCTTCCTAGCCAAATTTCCTTAAGCATTTCATAATATATTTAGATTGATTAAATAAGATAACCATCTTCCATTTGTTTTTATTTGTATCCAAGAGAAGTTAAGTTCACCCCATCAAGCGCAAACTCGAACTCTCATGCATAAATATGGCCAATTCATCACACATGTCATGACAAGTCGAACCGAATATAACGTCGTCGACATATATTTTGAACTCTGATAGATTTGAAAACTTTTCTTCTTAGTAAAAAGTGTGTTAATCTACCATTCAAATTTGTATTCATGTTTAATAAGAAATATCATAAACTCTAACATACCAACCAAAGGAGCTTGTATTCATTGACGGTAAAATACTTACTTAAGTTAAAAAACATAACTGGTTTTCTAGAAGTCATAAACCCAGAGGATGAGCCACGAACACCCACCTAATTGCTAAAACCGAATAGGAATGTCCCGACTTTTACATACCATTTGTGAATACTTAAAATCAAACGCAACTAATCATCAGCTATAAGAATTCTAATAGAAACCAGACTAGCATAATCAACTGGGGCCATAAGTTTCATCATAATCATGCCCACTTTATTAAAATAGCCATTAGCAACTAACCTAGCCTTATTTCAAGAAACAACACCGTTCTCCAAACATATTTCTAAACACCCCACTCTTTTTCTAAGATTGTCAAATTTCTAGGTTGTGTGAACTAACTCCCAAACACATCGTTAGCAATGAATATATTTAAGACTTCATGCATAGCGAAATCCAACTTACATCCTTAAAGGCTTACGAATAACATTTCTTAGGTTCTATAGTTGATATAAAACAAAAGAAGTTACTTTGGTTTTGGGCTTGAGACCTAAGAGTTCTTTGGTTAAGGTTTTCTATGACATTTTTCTAATGGATGGTTCCTAGATTCCTTAATATTGACTATTTCCTCAATCTCAAAAGTTTCATCCTCAATTCAAATTTCTAAGATTTTCCTTTTCGATAACCTTTAAATTACTATCTTCTTCATCTAAGTCCATCATACACCGAAGGTGCTTCCCGATGAAGCTGGGAAATAATCCGATGAGACCGAAGTATAGTTAAGAATATTCATAGAGGAAAAAGCATCCTCAATATCGGAAGTAGAGTGGTTGGGAGAAGACATCGTTCTGTTAACAACCCAGTTGTAAATAACATAAGTTATTTATGGTATAATATAGTATAATAGTTATGTATCTTTACATACTGATCCGGAATGTAGTGGCACGGAGGACTTTGATGGCTAGAAAAAGAAATGTGGTTATAGTTAAGGTTTTGACCTTGTTCTCTATAACCATGGCGCTGATACCAATCTGTAACACCCCCATTTTTACATATAGCAGCGGAAGCTAATCTGGGGTATTACTTCATGGATACAACAATCATAATCATAGAAAACGACTCAAAAGAGACGTTGTTCAAAAGATACGTTATCATTCATTTAAAATCAGAGTTTTACAAAGGCAGGTCCCAAAATCTAGTTACATACAATGTGAATGATAACAAGTTTTAGCCATCTTCATGTCCATGCCACTCCGTGCCATAAGTTGCTCAATTACCTGGGATAAACATGCATAAAAAGAAGGGTCAACACAAAGGTTGAGTGAAATTCATAGGTTTGATATGTAATAGTTGAATACAAGTTATCATAATGGAAATATTGGTATTGCAGGGATAATTATCATGGAGAACATTATTATCATGGAGAACAATATTATCATGGAGAACAGTATTATCACCCTAAACTCATGAATCACATAAAGAGATATTAAAGAGATATTGGGAGATATTACCCAAAGAGATATTAAAGAGATATTGGGAGATACTACCCAAAGAGATATTTTCATGTACTTAGGCAATAATATATCAGGATAGCATATAGTTTAGAAAACAGTTGCATTCATGGTTTATAGCAGGTATCACAGGTTTATAAAGTATGTGAGGTTATGAACTCATTAAGTCTTTGAAAAGTAATCACATTGTTATAAGATAAACGAGTATATAAAAGAGTTTGTAAACAAGCATGTATCCCCTTCGCGGGTTTATAAAACATGTAAATAAGTAAAGGCGAGGTTATGAATCTCACCTTAATAGTAGAGTGATAGCAAAGGTATATGAAGTGAAATGCGTCGGTATGGTAGTACGATGTTATCTACTCGGGAGAAAAGTATATCAACTTAAATTTAAACGGCTTCAACATGCAATCACGCAACCTGAGGTAATATGTCAAGTCTTAGGAAGATTGTACTCTAGAACTTTGATTCTAAGAGTTTAATATTGTTATGAATAGTTTGGAATTATTGTATCACCGTTCGGGCCATCATAATTCAGAAGTCATTCAGTAAACGTTTGAGGAGCTAGGGCACTTTAAATCATAAACCCAACAACTCAGTCAGAACGTAATACCAAGATAAAACCTCTTAATATGAAGCTCCCTAGTATTGTGGTACGATATAATCGGTTTTAAGCGTTTTGATTAATATCTGGAAATGTTAAGTACGTCAAGCGTTAATTAAAGTTATGTTTTGTAAGGTTTTGATTACATTTTTATACTTTTTCAAAATACTACATTTTAGACCCTTGAGAATGAAAAATGGCAAAATATACCCTTGGAGTTTGCACTTTTACGAGTTTGGCCCTTCTAGTTTAAAAGATATACAAAGTAAACCTTGCACTTTGAAAAGTGACATAATAGACCCCTATAGTTATAACTTTGATAAAATGACATATTCAGCCCTTCTAGTTATTAATTTCAGAAAGTTACGATATATACCTGTAACACCCCCATTTTTACAATATAGCAGCGGAAGATAATCTGGGGTATTACTTCATGGATACAACAATCATAATCAGGTTATATCTTATTAATATAAGCTAAAATATGAAGATTTAACATAACAAAAGTTCAGATTAACGATTCGTTAAGCTAGAAATCAAAACGGGTCGAATTAGGGTTTTATAATGAAAACGCGTAGGTTTTTAATTCAAATTCCTTCAATAATCAATAAGGTGGTTATATTAACATTAATTAAGCATGTTAGGATATATTATAACCACATTTAGCCATTATAACTTATAGATTAATGAAAAACATAAAATTAGGGTTTCGGGTGTACGATTTTGGATCAAAATAGAAAATGAGCATGAATTGAGTTATAAAACTTTAACAAGAGTTTATTTAGGATCATATGAACATTATAAGAGTGTAGGAGCAGAAGTGGAACATCCAAAACCTAGGTTTGAGCTTATAGATTGGAAACGGGTTGAAATCGGGACTTTTAACTTCGTACGCCTAGAATAATGACTCTGGGGCTTCATGGCTTCAATCTTTCACTTCACTTTTATTCTTAGGACTCCTTAGAATACTTATTGAGTAAAGGATTGCTGCTATGATGGGTTATAGAGGAGGTAGTAGGGGATGAGTTGATATGAAGGTGGTATGCCCTTTTTATAGGCGAATCTAATCTTAGGGGCCAAGGAAGCTTGATGACCAGGTTAGGACACATGGGAGGTGATGTGGGGAATCTATAGGATGAGTAAGAAGGTATCAATGCAAGGTGGAGGTGTTGGAGAGGGCTTGGGTTGAAGCTTATTAGCCCCGGCATCAAAGGAGGTGACAAGAGGGATTTTGAGCTAAGAAATCATAAGGTGCTAACAAGAAGGTGATGGAGCTGCCTGAGTTACGGAGTCTATGAGGGTGATGTGGTGAGGCTAGAGTGGTAAAGAGGTGATGTGGAGGTGGTTTTGGGTGTTTGTGGTGTCGCGGCTGAAATAAGCCAACAAGGCGAGGTTATGGCTTGGTTTTGGCCATGGAAATGAATCAAGGCTCTTGTAAGCTGCTTAATTTAGCATGTGGGTGAGTCATGAGGTGCTTGGTTGCAAAGGAAACTTTCAAAATGGGTTAAATTGCAAGAAAAGAGGAAGCGGGTTCCATAGGGCTCGTTTAGGGTTTTTGGCTTTGCATTTCGAGTATACTTGATCAATAATGACGGATTAATATTTATAAGGATTGTATTAGGAGTTATTAACAAGATTTGATAGGTGGTTCAGGTTTAAAATGGGTAAAAACGAGTAAACAGGTCCAAAGTCAAATTAGGGCACGTTTAGGGTTTCTTGGATTTATTTCGTGTATACTTGTAATGAAATGATGAAATAATGATTTAATATGATTGGTAATGTTGTAAATTAAGTTATTAAAACTTATTTAAGCGTTGGTGGAAGTTTAAAATGGATAAATATCGAGAAACGGGTCATGGTTTAGTATTTTGCTTGGGTTAGGGTTTCTAGGTTTCATTTAATGAAATCTTATGAAATGAGGATGAATATGGATTGTAAATGAAGTATATGACTTATTTGTAACTTGTACTTGATGGATTATACAAGATTCCTTGGGAAAACGAAGGTAAAAACGACTATTTAAATATCATGCATTAATGACTTGTACATTATGCTTTAAAGGACTTGTACCTTATTTTGGAGGGAAAGTATTATTCAAATGAGATGTTATATGACTTGTATATATGCTTCAATAACTTTTACATTCGCTTTAGATATTAACCTTTCATGGAATTAGGGTTTAGAGGTATACGATAACGGTTTAAAGCTCGTTTTGATATAACGATGCAAATGGTACATTATATGAGTAATGTACTTTGTAATAATGATATTAAGATATCGACTTGATATGTTATGATGTTTTCTTGACATATATGAAGATAGGATTGGCATAGGTAGGTTGCGTGAGCTCGTCTACATTAGTTATGCAAGTTACATTGCATATTGAGATATCTGCAATGCAAGAAATGTAATAAAGCGATAAATTTCCCCGTACAATTGTGATCATAATATAATAGGTTAATTTTTCATTTGATGAAAATTCAGGGTTGTTATAGTCTCCACCCCTTATAGAAATCTCGTCCTGAGATTTAGTCGAAATGCCAAAGAGATGTCAAGGAATGATTATGAATTGTAAGAGAGTTGCTAATCATGTGGGATACAGATTTGGAAATGAACAGATGATGAAGGTAATAATGATAATGATTAAGTGAAGAAAAGGAATTATTTGTACAAACGGATTGAAAGAAACTTGTTTGTGCGTATGCTATATACTTAAGCCTACTTATTTATAATTTGTCACTTACAAAAACAAGCGTCCAAATTCTTGTAACTAAGAGTTTATATATTCATAGTTCGGAGCTTTATAATTTCCTTATTCAAATGAAGAAGCATCCTAATTCATTTCAATAAGATGATCATAAATCATCTTACCTAAGCATATGATATCAAAATGGTAATGTGTAGAAAATGATATGATCATGAAAGGTAAGAAAAATATGGAGATATTAATTGTACTGACGCCCATATAGTCGAGGATGATAATTTATGTTTCAAAGGTATGAGGAGAGTATTCAGAGTTAAGCATAATAGTATTAATGGAAATGACAAATGATGCCGAGTTTTGATATCACCAGATAACAAGATGTAACGGAATCATCACTTTATTATTCCATGGATAACTTTACATATAAAACTTTTAAAAGGGTTGACACTTATACTACGTGTCTCGAGGTAGGATTCTAGATAAAAAAACAAACGACAAGGATTGTAGCTTGATGTTTGAGGTTTTTAGACTGAAGAAAATTTAGATGAATTTGAATATCATCGAGAGTTGTTTCTAGGGTAGAAATCCTAAAGTGAACAAAAGCAAGCTTGTCTCTAAGTATGCTTTCCTGTGGTCTTGTTGTTTGATTTTGAGCACTGATTTGCATAATGTCCTTTCTCTCTACAAACATTACAAGTTAGGGATACTGATTGTAGGTTGTTTCTAGTGGCTGGTCTTTTGTTTCTGTAGTTCTTGGTCAGATGACCTATCTTGTTGCAAGTCTGACACTTGACAGTGCAAGGACCTATGTGATGTAGGGTGCATTTTTCACATAAGGGACGATTTCCAGTATACCTATTGGTGGCAGCATAAGTCCTGAAGGTCTCTTGCCTTCTATTCTGCTATTGGTGGTAATCATTGTTATGGTTGTTGTTATAGTTATTCTGATAGTTGTTGTTGTTAATGATGTTTCCCTTATCTTCAAGCTTTCATTTGAGATCATTTGTTTCTTGCATAGAATCATGCCTTATTATCTGATCCATTAACCTCTAGGCTATGTTAGTGGCTTCCTCCAAAGTTTGAGGCTTCGAGGCAGTAATATTTTCTTCATTACTTCTGGGTAATCCACTGATGAAGACTTCCATAATTTCTTGGTGTTAGGTACCATGTTTGGGCATAAGACGGCTAATTCCTAGAATCTCCTAATGTAAGTCTTAAGATCATTTCCTTTTACAACCAAGTTGTAAAATTCATCTTCCATCTTCTTGACTTCAGTTCGAGGGCAATACTTATTGGTTAAGAGTCTTTTCAATTTGGTCCATGTGATTTGATTGGCTTGATTTATTCCAATAGGTTGAGTGTATGCATTCCACCAGAATAAGGCATCATCGGTTAGGGTACCAGTAGCAAATGTCACTTTGTTTTCCTCGGCACAGTTGCTATGAGAAAATACCGATTCAGTCCGCTCAAACCAGCGAATGAGTCCAACTGCTCCTTCCGTACCATTGAAGTAGAAAGGTTGACAGTTAACGAACTCTTTATAGTTTCCCATGTTTGCTACAGGAGTTCGAGTAGGTCTGGTGTTCCTGTTAGGATTACTAGCACTTGCTATTGTTACAGGTTGTGCTTCCAAAGATGAGGAAATACCATCAGTAATCAGTTGCTGGATGACAGCTAAGGTTATGGCTAGTGTTTCGGATGTTGACGTCCTTTTGGGAGGCATTCTATCAACATAAGACAACACGTGGTAAGAATGACATCACAAGTTTTAAAAGGTAATACATAAAAGAAAAGGTGATGTTTAAAATGCTTAAAGAGTAATGCTTATTTTTGATTTTTTAAGCACTTATAAGCATTTAGAGGTTATGGTATGATTCATAATGATGAAGACGGAGATAATGATGCAAATAATGGAGATGATTATGAAAGAGAGATAAGCTGGAAATAAGGTACGTAACGGGATTGCCTTCATAAATAACTTGCCTTCTTACTGTACATAGTCAAGATTTGACAAGTGTTTTTATTTATACCACACATCCCGTGGTTAGGATGAATCTATAACTAGTTTGTTGATTTTGAGCCGGTAGATGACATCTTAAAGATCCTCCTGATCTGTTTGGTGACGAGCTTGGTTCTCCTCAATGCTTTGTTCAAGATTGGAAATTCTATACTAAGCAAAAGCAATCTTATCTCTTTGCCGTAATTGCTTCCTTTGAAGTTTGATAATCTGAGAACGAATTTTCTTAAGTTTAGTCTTTAGCTTGTTATCTTCTTCCATTTTTCCAATGCGGAGAAAAGAGAGTTCTTCTAAGTAATTCAAAATATCTTCGATTTGATTCTCATGATGCTTCAGATGTATCTTACTTGAACTTTTTCCTATTTCAAATATCTGAGGTGGGGTAGGAGTATAAACTGAGAAAGATGTTGATACCAAATCACAGGTTTGATTCTGAGATGAATTAGATAACGTAGTTGAGGAAGAAGATGGGGAATGGATTTGCTTCTTAAGTGGTAATAATTCTTCAGGAACAAAGAAATATCGGAGATCAAATAGTAGTGATGGTGGTAATACCGGAGATAAAGTTAAAACAACTGGTGGAGTAATAGGATCTGGTGATGAAATAGGTGATTCCTTAGTATAAAATGCTTGTACGTCCTTTAAACAAGGATTATTGTAGAAAGGTGAGAATACTGGTGGGATCATATTATCTTTAGAGTTTTCCGAAGAGTAAAAAGAACTGTTTTCCGATGAAGCTAAGAAATAATCCGATGAGACCGAAGTATAGTTAAGAATATTCATAGAGGAAAAAGCATCCTCAATATCGAAAGTAGAGTGGTTGGGAGAAGACATCGTTCTGTTAACAACCCAGTTGTAAATAACATAAGTTATTTAAAATATGGTATAATAGTTATGTATCTTAACATACTGTTCTGGGAATGCAGTGGCACGGAGGACTTTGGTGGCTAGAAAAGGAAATGTGGTTATAGTTAAGGTTTTGATCTTGTTCTCTATAACCATGGCGCTGATACCAATCTGTAACACCCCCATTTTTACATATAGCAGCGAAAGCTAATCTGGGGTATTACTTCATGGATACATAAATCATAATCATAGAAAACGACTCAAAAGAGACGTTGTTTGAAAGATACGTTATCATTCATTTAAAATCAGAGTTTTACAAAGGCAGGTCCCAAAATCTAGTTACATACAATGTGAATGATAACAAGTTTTAGCCATCTTCAAGTCCATGCCACTCCGTGCCATAAGTTGCTCAATTACCTGAGATAAACATGCTAAAAAGTCAACACAATGGTTGAGTGAAATTCATAGGTTTGAAATGTAATAGTTGAATATAAGTCATCATAAGTAATTGTTATAAAAGCAGTGTCATAGTAAAGCGTTATAGTGTGGTATTGGGTTATGTTGTTATACACCTGTTATTAGTAATAATTGCAACGAATACAATTATCATGGGGAAATGGTATTGCATGTATAATGTTATGGTATAATTGCGTTATTGTCTCGTTATTTGTTATTTTATTGTCTAAGCTCATGGCACACAAACTGACTGGTGTATATATATACCCAAATTGATGTGATATATATATATATATATATATATATAGATAATGGCCCTCGGTGTAGGTAATTGCCATATACCTATGAAATTCAAATATAGTGTGTTTGGTTACCTATCCGGCTAACACAAACAGGATTCGTCAATCCTGATAGATCTATCCACAATATTCGCGTTCACCCGTAAGTGATTAATGGTCCATGATAATGAGAGACTTTTGGCATAAAGTAACTTAGACATTAGTTATAATGGTATATCAGGATAGCATATAATCTAGAAAAATACTTGTATTCGTAATTTATAGCATGCATCCCCCTCACGAGTTTATAAAACATTAAAGAGATTTAAAAAGTGAGGCTATGAACTCACTAAGTCTTTGAAAAGCAATCACATTGTTATAAGATAAACGAGTATGTAAAAGAGTTTGTAACAAGCATGTATCCCCCTCGCGAGTTTATAAAACATGTAAATAAGTAAAGGCGAGGATATGAACTTCACCTGATAGGTAGTTGTAATAATTATTCCAAAATGAAAGCTAACGACCTTATTACAATCTTAACAGGGAAGATTGATATTGCAAAATGATAGTAAATAGCCACGTCAGCAACCTGAGTAAATATGTCAAGTCTTAGGTAGATTGTACTCTAGAACTTTGGTTCAGAGAGTTATGAGTTTGATTAGAAAGTTTGGAATTATTGTATCACCGTTCGGGCCATCATAATTCAGAAGTCATTCAGTAAACGTTTGAGGAGCTAGGGCACTTTAAATCGTAAACCCAACAACTCAGTCAAAACGTAATACCAATATGAAACCCCTTAATATGAAGCTTCCTAGTATTGTGATACGATATAATCGGTTTTAAGCGTTTTGATCAATACCTGGAAATGATAAGTACAACAAGCGTTAATTAAAGTCATGTCTTGTAATGTTTTGAACATGTTTTTATACTTTTACAAAATGTTACATTTTACACCCTTAAGAATGAAAAATGGCAAAATATACCCTCGGAGTTTGCACTTTTCCGAGTATGGTCCTTCAAGTTTAAAAGATGTACAAAGTAAACCTTGTACTTTGGAAAGTGACATAATAGACACCTATAGTTATAACTTTGATAAAATGACATTTTAAGTCCTTTTAATTTTTAATTTCAGAAAGTTACGATATATACCCCTTGCTTGGAATACTTTTTTCAAAACAAGTCCAAAATGCATTCAAGCTTATTTTAAGTTTCTAAATGAGATTTGCAGGTTATAGCTTATTAATATAAGCTAAAATATGAAGATTTAACGTAACAAAAGTTTAAAATAACAATTCGTTAAGCTAGAAAGCAAAACGGGTCATATTAGGGTTTCAAAATGAAAACAGGCGAGTTTTCAGTTCAAATTCCTTCAAGACTTGATAAAGTTGTTATATTAACATTAGTTAAGTATGTTAGGATATATTATAACAATCTTTAACCTTGATAACATTCAGTTTTAAGAAAAACATAAAATTAGGGTTTTGGGTGTACAGTTTTGGATCAAAATGGAAAATGAGCCTGAATTGAGTTATGAAACTTTAACAAGAGTTTATTTAGGATCCTATGAACATTATAAGGGTGTAGTATCAGGTATGAAGATCATAGAACCTGGGTTTGAGCTTATAGCTTGAAAACGGGTCGAAATCAGGACTTTTAGCTTCGTACGCCTAGAATAACGACTCCCGGGCTTCTTTTCTTGGTTTATTTTGCTTCACTTCTGTTCTTGAGATTTATTAGGACCTCTTAGGAACTTCTTAGAGCAAATTATTTTTGCTAGAAATGGGTTATAGAGGAGGAAGTGGGGGATGAGTAAGAATGAGGGCATAAAACCCCTATTTATACCGATTTTGAAACTTAGAGGCCAAGGGTGCTAAATGACCAGGTGAGGACAAGTGGGGGGTGATGTGGAGAGGCTATATTTAGGATCATTCATTGAAACATGTAAGAGCTGTAGGAGCGGAAGTGAACATCCATATCACATGGGGTTTGAGCTTATTATGCTTAGAACGTGTTGAATTCGTATTTTCAGCTTTCGTTAACGCCTAGGAAAATGTAACGACTCAGGGGCTTCAAGGATTCAATCTTTCACTTCACTTCTAGTATTAGTACTCCTTAAAATACTTATTGAGAAAAGGATTGCTTCTATGATGGGTTATAGAGTAGGAAGTAAGGGATGAGTTGATATGAAGGTGGTATACCCTTTTTATAGGCGAATCCAATCTTAGGGGCCAAGGAAGCTTGATGACCAAGTTAGGAAACATGGGAGGTGATGTAGGGAAGATATGGGATGAAGTTAGAATTTGTTTAGCAATGCAAGGTTTGGAAGGGTGTTGGAGAGGGCTTGATGGTTCTAGAAGCTTATTAGCGCGTT
Organism: Tanacetum coccineum; assembly: GCA_026074375.1. Lineage (NCBI taxonomy): Eukaryota > Viridiplantae > Streptophyta > Magnoliopsida > Asterales > Asteraceae > Tanacetum > Tanacetum coccineum. The sequence continues at coordinate 17,445 of BQNB010078275.1, forward strand.
GGCATCAAAGGATCGGTGACGAAAAGGTGATTTTGAGCCAAAGAAAAACTCATATGGTTGCTCTACAAGAATGGTGATGGAGCTCTAATGGGAACTGTGGTCTGAGTCAACTTGGTGCTTAGGTTTGCAAATGATAAGTTTTCAAAAATGGTGGTCAAAATGCAATATACATAAGGGTGGCGGGTGTCAAAACTATGGGCTCGAATTAAATTTCAACCTGGTTTTTTAATGTTTTTTTCTCTTTTTTGTTTTTTTTTTATTTTTTTTTTTATTATTTTTTTTTTAAGTTATGTAGAGGTGGTTTTGGGTGTTCTGGTGGCCGCAGCTAAAGTGAGCCAACAAGGGAGTGATGTGGCCAATTTAGCAACCATGGAATGTGTTATACTTGCTTGTAAGCTACTATGGGAAGTAAGGAGGTGAGTCATGAAATGCTTGTTTGCAAAATAAAGCTTAAAATGGTTAATTTGCAAGAAAAAGGGGTCACGGGTTCAGAAGTGGGTTAGGGCTTGTATTGAGTTTTTGAGCTTATAATTCGTGTACATTGATGATGTAATGATAGATTAATGTTTGTAGGACTTGTATTAAGGGTTTACAACAGTATTTGGTTTATGGTTCAGGTTTAAAATGGGTGAAAACGAGTAAACGGTTCGAATGTTCAAATTAGGGCACGTTTAGGGTTTATTGCTTTTAATTCGTGTATAAATGAAATGAAATGATGGAATGATGATTATATATGATTAGTAATATTGTAAATTAAGTTATTACAACTATTTGAGTGGTCATTGAGGTTTAAAATGGATAAAAACCAAGAAACGGGTAATAGTTTAGTGTTTTGCTCGGGTTAGGGTTTCTAAGTTTCATTTCATGAAATATTATGAAATGAGGATGAATATGGATTGTAAATGAAGTATATGATTTGCTTGTAACTTGTACTTAATGGATTATACAAGATTCCTTGGGAAAAAGGAGGTAAAATGGCTATTTGGATATCGTGCATTAATGACTTGTACATTATGCTTTAAAGGACTTGTACCTTATTTTTGGGGGGAAAGTATTATTCAAATGAGATGTTATATGACTTGTATATATGCTTTAGTAGCTTGTACATTCGCTTTAGATATTAACCTTTCATGGAATTAGGGTTTAGAGGTATATGATGACGGTTTAAAGCCCGTTTTGATATAACGTTGCGAATGGTACATTATAGGAGTAATGTACTTTGTAATAATGATATTAAGATATCGACTTGATATGTTATGATGTTTGCTTAACATATAAATAGATATATAGGTGGCATAGGTAGGTTGCGTGAGCTCGTCTACTTTAGTTATGCAAGTTACATTGCATATTGAGATATTAGTAATGCAAGTAATGTAATAAAGTGAAAAAATTTCCCCGTACAATTATGATCATAGTAAAATAGGTTGATTTTGCATTTGATGAAAATTCTTGAGTTGTTATAGGATTGTCTACCTAGGGGCGGTCCCCTTAAATAGGTGGGCGGTCCCCTTAAAATTAAGGGGGCCGCCCGTGTATTTAAGGGGAACGCCCTAGACTAGGGCCTCCACAGTTTGTCTTTTGTGTAGGGGGAATTTTCTAGAACTTTTCTAGCCGTTTTAGGTCCGAAAATTTGAATTTCAAAATGTTTATTTTGAATAAAACATTTCTTTTAATTGTAGAAAATGTTTTGTAATGTTTATAAAAATGTTTACAACATTTTATAAAAGTTTAAAGTTGAATAAAAATTTCTTTTGATCATAAAATGCATTAAGCATTTATTTATTCATACCTTTAAATGATATAATTATCAAAATGAAAATTTACTACTAATTACTTGTTTACGTTTAATTTTACATTGAACGTTTTTATATTTTGTCATTATCAAAATGTAAAGATGTGTAAAATATTAAAAATATTTTTAGGCATTATATTTTGTCAACAAACTCCATCTGAGCCATCAGCAACAGCGCTGTGGATGTTGAAGATCTAATTCAAGATGCTGTTATAGATACAAAAGAAATGATACAAGATAATGTTGTGAATGCAGAAGAACAGACACAGGATGATGCTGCTCCTTTTCAAGACAGGTCCAAATTGTTCAAGCAAGATGTTGTTGTGAGACCCAAAACTCCATATCCAGATTAGTTCAAGGAACTAAATGCTAATGATGCACCTAAACATAGCTGGTTTAATGAGTTAGTTGATGCTGAGAAAGACCCAAAGGATTTTTTTATATGTCATATTTGCATAGTAGTAATCATACGAAAGTGTTAGAATAGAGGAGAGGAGCTAGAGAGTATTTTTCATCATTTTCAAAGTTTTCATTCCAAAAGGGAAAATAGAAATGGGAGGGAGAAGTGAATTAAAAAATGTAAAGTCTTGTATAAATACCCCCTCTTAGATGGGTATTTATACCTATTGTTGTTCCTATTCTATTTTCCTAACTTTAGTCAAACATTGGTCAACTTTACTTAACTTTGACCAAGATAGACTTTATTACATTATATTGACCAATAAAACTATAAAACTAAACAAAACTATACAAAGACCAATTCATATAATAATAAACACTTTTCTTAAATCTAACAATCTCCCCTTAAGGGTTGATTATTACAAACGCTTCATCGTCGATAGAATTGGTCTTCCATTCACAAAAGATTACTTCTTCTTGTTTACTTTTTGATAACCAAAATATCTATTCGCCATGTTTATCCCCCTTCAGGAGGATCGGCATCCGTATGATGTTCATCGTGATATGAGAAAAGTTATTGCTTTTCAAACTTGGCTTTAAATATTTCCCATACTTCTAGATTAGTTGCTTGATCTTGAGGTTTGGACTTCATATTCAAATATAACTGTTGTTGAAGATCAGTTGTTGATTTTCCAGCTGTTGATGAACTTGTTGTTGGATAAAGATTAAGAGTTGTATGTTGCATGTGTTTTCGAAATAGTTCTTTGATGAGGTGTCATTTTATACACTTTTTTGGGTCATTTATCCCCTTTCATCGTGCATTTATGCCCAAAATAGGTACTTAATCATTCTTTTTTAGGTATTTAGCATTTGAAAGGCATTTGGAGGAAATACACGTAACTTGGGCTCATTTGGAGAAAAACACGACGCCGTCGCAGTGATTTTTCTATATATACAAACCTAAAATTAGGAATTTAAGTGTGTAACTTTAGAGTAAAAAAGGGAGACGAATCCTAGTTCATTTGGAAGCTTATTAGGATGATTTTAGGGCTTTAAAACCCTATTGTAACTCCTTTAATTCATGTTTTAATCAAGTAAGATTATCCTAATCATTCAATATGTCTTGTTGTTTGATTATTTATTGTTTTTTCTTTATCTTTAACATGCTTGGCTAAACTCCCTATTGTGTTCATTTAATGATTGTATGAAACCTAGAATGTAGATCTTAGTGGTGTTGCTTCTTGTGATAAATATGCATGTTATGCTTTAGAAAACCAGCTTTTGTCTGTATCGTTGTTGATATGTCTAGGGAAGCATGATTGTGTAGAAAAGATACCATCAGGTAACAGTCTTCATACTACCTTGCCCCTTATATTGTTGATCCAATTTTAATATATTTCAAATGCATTTAATGTACTCTTAGGGGCCTTTTAATAGTCTTTATACTACCTTACTTGTGCGTTGCCTTAACGGAATATTAAATAGACGGCAGGTTCGTGTAATCTGTTCATGACTTAGGAAATAATTACATAGATTATCACAAGTGTGACAAAGTAACAATACTAGGAGAAGCAATCTAGGGACTAATACATGATTAGATGAATACAATATTTTTATTATATTGTTATCACCATTAGCGTAGTGTATTATTTAGTTTAATAGCTAAAACCAACCAAACCTCTCAAACATATGATTTTACTGCTTTCTTATAAATATAAAAATACAAAACTAATCTTCTCTCAACCCCTAGAATTCTATTAGACCATGATCAAGCCTTCCTAACCTATTCCCCTAGAGAACGATAACAACCCCCGAGTCTTGCCTATACTACTACTACAACAGTTAGGTACTATGCCTAAGGAGTTGTAAAACTTCTTATAGAAGTCCCTTATGATAACTGCATCAAGTTTTTGGCATTGCTGCGTGGGGAATAGTTAGGTTTTCATCATAGTTTAGCTTAATTCTACTTGCTTGAATCCTTTCAAGTAAGAATTTAATTTCCGCATATTAGCTTTCTCGTAGTCTATCTTTTCTTTGTGTTAATTGTTTCTTAATCCATTCTCGTCAACCACCCTAGGAGATGAGAATCCTATCCGTACTCTTGGAGACTACTCCAAACCTAGCCACGAGGGCTACAGGAATACCACTGAGCTCCCCGTAGGGAACAACGTGGTACCTCTTCGATTTGACACCATCCGATTGGTGCAAAACGGATGCTCATTCCACGAACTTTGGTCTGAGGATCCAAACCAACAACTCAAGGATTTCTTAAAACTAGTAGACTCACTTGACCTTGACGGTGAAAATAGGGAAAGAACGCGCATGCGTTTATTTCAATTTTCCCTTCGCGATCAAGCTAGCAATTGGCTTGAACGTCTTCTAGCAGGATTAATTACCAAATAGGAGGATCTTACTACTCATTTCCTTGCCCAATTCTTTCCACCAGGAAGGACCGTAACACTCCGCAATGATATCCTGATGTTCCAGCAACATCATGGAGAATCTCTATCAGAAGCATGGACTCATTTCAAGGACTTACTATAAAAAGTCCCTCATCATGGCATCAACTCTAAGTCTAAATTTTTTATGACCATGTCAATATCGTCATAAGATGAACCATTGACCAATTGGCTGGTGGTAAGCTTCGTGACCGAAACGCCAAAGAATCCTGGGCATTATTAGAGGACCTCGCCCTCTATGACAATGAAAGTTGGAACGACCTAAGGGATTTCGCTAAGCTGGTCAAGGCAATCGCTTTACCTCAAGATGTCCCGAGTACATCCGACCGCCGCCTCATCGAGCTCAAATATCAAGTCCAACGCTTGATGGAATCTCATCTTGCTCCAATGCAACCTACTCAAGTGAACAAGGTCACTACCTCATGTGAAATCTATAGTGGTTCCCGAACAAGTCTTTGTTGAATACGCATCCTCGCGTACAGATGAAGCAAGAGGTAAGTGGTATACTTTCATGCTCGAGCAAAACAATCTTTGTGACACCTATAATCCATCATGGAGAAGTCACCCAAACCTTAGGTGGAGACAACCCCAAAATTCTTAAGATAATTTTTCAAACCCACCTAACCGGTTCTAACCCAACGGTTCAATACCAAACTATTCCTTCAACAACCGTCCTCAAAGCTTTAACAATCAATCAAATCTTGAAGGATTGGTATCTAATTTCATGGCATCTCAAGACACTAGACTATCCAAGTTTGAAGCCAATTTCAAACAACTGCAAAGTGAGATGACCAACAAGATCGACATTGTGGTGAAGGCCATCATCGATCGAATAGCGGGAGCCCTACCTAGCGATACAGTCAAGAACCCAAAACTGAGTGCTTCCCCAGTTTTGTCTGCTCGTTCTTACCAAACAATTGATCCCCAATGCTCATCTCACCCCTCCACTTCAATCAATGCTATCTATTGGGATTAAAAGTCTTCTTGATGCTATTTGGAGTTACTGCTGCTCTTATTGATGTTAATGCTGCTCAGTCAAAGTTAGTGCTGCTGGAGAATTTCAATGAAAAGTATTCTAAGTGTTTAAGACTGATGGTGAAGTTACAACTGCCAGTACACAGTTAGTACTACTAGTGTAAAGTTACTACTGCTAGTACAAAAACTGCTTGAAGTTAAGACTGCTTGAAGAGTTACTACTGCTAGTGCATATTAGTGTTGCTCAGAGACTTAGAAGAAAAACTGCTAAGTACTTACTACTGCTAGTACAGAAGTTACTACTGTTAGTACAAAGTTAATGTTATTAAAGGAGTTAATGCTGCTAGTGAAGAAGTTAGTACTGTTAAGTTAGTTAGTACTGCTTATGTGATTTGTATGAGATATTTTGGTAAAGGATATGTATAAGTTATTTGTTTAGAAGATTTGATATTTTTATGAAAGTATTGTAAGCCGTATAGGACTCCTTGGTGTATAAAAGGAGGTCCTAGGACATAGAGTTTGATATAGCTTAGAATAGAAAAATCAAAAATGAGTCATTCATAGAATTATCATAGCTTCAAGGTCTTTGTAACCCTAATAATTTGAGAGTATTCATATTATTAATAATATTAGAGCTTTTGTTTGTTGAATTATATGTTCATATAATTACTGTTTCATTGTTAGTTCTTTTTATTAAAGATTAGATTCCACATAATCTTTAATACATTCAAACAAAGTTTCTACTATAGTTGTGTTAGATTTATCTAATATAACTAATCCTTATACAAGCTTAAGGAATTCGATCTATTAAAGTGGGATCAATAAGTGGTATCAGAGCTTGTTGCTTTGAGAAACTTTGCTAGAAGATATGGATCAAGATTCTGCACACATGGTGGCTGCATCCAAAGTTCCCATGCTTAAACTGGGTGAGTTTGAGTTATGGAGGATGAGGATTGAACAATACATACAGATGATAGACTATGCACTGTAGAAAGTCATAGAGAATGGTGCAACCTTTCCAAAAACAACAGTTGTAGAAGGTGTTGAAAAAGTGATGTCTATTACATCTGCTGAAGATAGGGCTCAGAGAAGATTAGAAGTGAAGGCTAGAAGTACTTTAATGATAGGCATTCCTAATAAATGTCAGTTAAAGTTTAACTCTATAAAGGATACTAAGCTATTGCTGGAAGCTGTAGAAAAGAGATTTGGTGGGAATGCAGCTACTAAGAAGACTCAAAGAAATCTCTTAAAGTATCAATATGAAAACTGCACTGCTCCAAGCTTAGAGATGCTTGATCAAATCTTTGATAGGCTTCAAAAGCTTGTGAGTCAGTTGGAGCTTTTGGATGAAAAGCTTTCACAAGAAGATGTTAATCAAAAGTTATTAAGAAGTTTGTCACCTGAGTCGAACACACATGCTATTGTGTGGTGAAATAAAGCTGATTTGGATACAATAAGCATGGATGATCTCTACAACAACCTCAAGGTTTATGAACCAAAAGTTAAAGGGATGTCTAGCTCAAGTTCAAGCACATAGAACATGGCTTTTGTGTCCTCTTCAAATAATAACACTAACAACACTAATGAAGTAGTTAGTACTGCTCATGGAGTTTCTACTGCTAGCACTCAGGTTAATGCTGCTAACTTTACAAATATTGATAACTTGAGTGATGTTGTTATTTGTTCATTCTTTGCTAGTCAACCAAATAGTCCTTAACTTGCACATGAGGACTTGCAATAAATCCATCCTGATGACATAAAAGAGATGGATTTGAGATGGCAAATGGCCATGTTAACTATGAGGGCTAGAAGGTTTTTGAAGAATACAGGAAGAAAGCTTACTGTTAATAGAAATGAGACTATTGGTTTTGATAAGTCTAAAGTGGAGTGCTACAACTGCCACAAGAGGGGACATTTTGCTAAGGAGTGCAAAGCTCCAAGAAATCAAGACAACAAGAACAAGGAAATCTCAAGAAGGAGTATGCATGTGGAAACAACTACTTCCATAACTTTGTTGTCATGTGATGGTCTTGGTGGATATTACTAGAGCGATCAGGCAGAGGAAGGACCTAATTATGCACTCATGGCTTACTCATCTTCAAGTTCTAACTCATAGGTATCCAATGATTCAAATTGTTCAAAATCTTGTATGGAAACTGTTAAATTACTTAAATCTCAAAATGAACAACTATTAAGAGATTTAGAGAAATCTAGTTTAATGGTTTTAGGTTATAAAACAGGTTTAGAATTAGTGGAAGAAAAACTTGAATTTTATAAAAAGAATGAGTTTGTTTATGTAGAAAACATTAATGGCTTAAAATGGGATATTCAAGTAGGAGAAATAACTATTAGAGAGCTTAAGAAGAAGCTTGAAAAAATTCAAAAAGAAAAAGATAACATTCAATTTAATGTAGATAAATTTGAAAATGCATCTAATAGTTTAAACAAGCTCATAGAGTGTCAAATTGTTGATAATTGCAAGAAAGGTTTAGGCTATGAAAAATATAATGCCGTTCCACCACCCTACACAAGAAATTTCATGCCTCCAATACTTGATTTATCTTTTACTAGTTTAGATGAGTTTGTTAATAAGCCTGTAGTTGAGAACAAAAAGTCTGATGAAGAAGTGTCTAAGGTAGTTAGGAAGTCTGATGATTCCTCAATTATTAAAGATTGGGTGTTAGATAATGAGGAAGAGGATGTGTCTCAGACTAAAATTGAAAAGAAAACAGTTAGGCCTAGTATTGTTAAGAAAGAGTTTGTCAAATCTAAACAACAAGATAAAACAGCTAGGAAAACTGTTAAACAAGTTGAGAAACATAGGCAAAACACTCACAGTCCAAGAGGAAATCAAAGAAATTAGGACAATATAATGTCTGAAAAACTAGGAAGCAATTTTGAGATGTTTAATAAGGCATGTTATGTGTGTGGAAGCTTTGATCATCTGCAAGTTGATTGCAATTATCGTCAAAAACAGTTTCAAAATCAAAGGATGGAAAAACCTGTTTGGAACAATAATCAAAGGGTGAATCATCAAAACTTTTCTAAAAAGACTCACCCCTGTGCTAAAAAGAACTTAGTTCCAAGAGCAGTACTAACGAAGTCTGGTTTAGTATCAGTTAATACTGCTAGACAAGTTAATACTGCTCACTCAAAAATAATAGTGAATGCTTCTAGACCAATGTCATATCTTTCTAAAA
>BQNB010078276.1:0-30595 GCA_026074375.1 Tanacetum coccineum
CATCAAATCGACCACGTGTCAACATTTAATTGGATCAAACACCTCATCAAATTCATCAAACGGCTATAAATGGTTCGAAAATGATCAACGGCTGAGATTAAATGGAAGATTCAAGAATTCCTCACCTCTCTTCTTCAATCCTCTATAAATAGAAGCTCTAGGTTTCATTTTTCAGTTGTTGTTTTTGTTTTTAATTTTCACTTTGTATTTCCTTCAATTTTAAGCAATTTTTCTTTCAAGCTTTTTAAATAGCTTTAAGCTCTTGTACTGCCATTCTTTAAACTTGTACTTCAATCATTTTAGTAATCACATTCAGTTTATAAGCTTCTTGTGTCCTTTGATTTCAATTTGAAGTTGTTTTCATCAAATAAGCTCTTAATAAGCTCATTTGAGCTTATTCCTTTTCATAAGCTCAAATTTAGTTCAAATCCTGTTTTTAAGCATTCATTTACTCAATCTTATCAATTTACATTCAAAGTATGATCACTTGAGGCAATTGTGTTCAATTTTGAAAGCTACAAGGATAAATAAGCTGTTATAGCTTATTGAGCTTTAATGCTCAAGGTTTAGAGGCTAGGAGCCATTAGGTGTTGATTAGAGGTCACTCACTCAGATAGAGTGACCTTTGGTGCTGAGACTACAATAATCTCAGGTTTACTTTCTACATTTCATTTTAGCAAATATATAGCTTATTTCAAACTGCTTATTTTTTTAATCCTAATGTTCAATCCTGTTTCATTTAGCTAGGATAGCTTATAGATGTACTAGTTTTAAGTTTACTTAGTTTAAAATCAAGTTAGATTCTAATTTTCAATTCTGTCATAAAAGAAGCAGTTTAAGCTAGTAGAGTAATTAGTTTAATCTCACTAATAAGCTAGTACTTTTATAGCTCAAATAGCTTTATTAGGTCATTTTGAGTAGAAGTGGATAAAAAGTTTTTAAAGTTTTAGTTTCAAATTAGATTTTAAGAACATTTTGGTTTTGACAGACTAGAGTAAGGAGTGTTTGGTTAAGGCCTTGTTTGACTAAATAAGTCAACAATTTTCTGTCTAAATTCTTTAAATAGCTGAATTAGGTCATATAACAAGGTTTTAAGCAGTTTTTAGAAGTTAGCTTTTAGAATTTCAAAGTTTTGAGTGAAAAAAGTCTTCATTTGCACCAGGACAGTTTAGGTTTAAATAAAATTTGAAGGTTAAGTAATTTCCTGTACAAGAGTGTTAAAACTTGATTAATGTAGATTTAAATACATGAGTTTAGTTAGTATAAGAGTTTCTAAGGTGATAGTTTGGCCTGTAGTTTAGCACTTTGCCAAGTGCATCAGCAAACAGCAGTTTGAACTGCTGTTGCTTGTGAACTTTCAAGCATATTCTTAGCATTCATAGTAAGGAATTAGAATTTAGTTAAGAGCATACTTTTAGAACTCCATTAGCTAATTACTCTTCATCATTTAGATTTCATCATTCAGTTTTTAATATAGCTTATTTGTCCTGTCAAAAGTAGTCTAGCAGCAGTTCACATTTTAGCTTAATTCATTTTGAAAGTTTAATTTCTTGTTGGAATTAATAAAAACCTTTTACCTAGTTTGATTCAAAGTCAATAGCTTAGCTTGCTTTCAAAATTTAAGCTGTTAAGGTTCACTAATAAGCTTTTTAGCTTTTTAGCAAAAGCTTATTTCAGCTTAAATAAAAACCTTGCACTTTTCAATTTCATTTTTCTTGCTAATCTTGTTAATACTCAGCTTATTTCTTTTCAAAAACATTAAGTACACATCTTAATATCCAAATAGCATCTTTTGTTTTTCATTTTCATCAATAAATAAGCTAGGAATAAGCCAAAGTATATAAAGTTTAGGAAAAGCCAAGTTTCTGTAACAGTATTTGAATTGCTTATTTTTTAGCTTATATAGTTGTTAAAAGTTCAAGTTGCTTTTATTAAAGTTGTTAAGAATAAGCTCTTTAATAAGTTTGTAGTTTTAAGTTTTAGCTGAATCTCACTTTTTCAATAAGCAAAAATAAGCTAGTATCGTAGGGTCTGTTTAGTTCTTTTCTCAAAGTTTAGGGGCACCCGTTTATTCTATAGTGTAAAATCTAGAAAGATTGCCCGCCTACCCTTTACTTCCTTTTATTACACTTTCTACCCTGTCTTTTGTAATAAATAAAATAGTTTTATAATTTTTGATTTTAGTTTAAATAAAAATTAGGTTTAGGTTTTAATTGATAAAATTAGGGTTCAATTAGAGTTTAAAAATTAGGGCTTTTAGTGCCATTAAATTTCTGCACCTTTGTAGTTTATAAAAATCATTTTTCTTTATTTTTCTCATTTGATTTGTATTTTCTAGGAATTAAAATAGATTTTAGTTAATATCTTTTTCTTAGAAAAATCATAAAAAATAGAAAAATAGTTGAAAAATTAAAATTCTTTTTGCAATAATTTTCTTTTTAAATCTAGTATTTTTGAAAAATAAAAGTAAAATTTTAGTGATAATTTTTAGAAAAAGTTTATTTTTGTTAATTCATTTATCTTTAAAAATTCATAAAAAATTCAAAAATAGTTAAAAAATTCCAATTCTTTTTCCTAAAATTTTCTTTTTAAATTTGTGATTTTTAGGTATAAAATTTGTTAAAAGTTGTGCCTTAGATTTTAAATTTCAGTTTTAGCTCGCGTTTTTACATTTTGTGCATTTAAATTTTGAGTTAGTTAATTGTTTTTAATTCGTGTTATTACATTCGTAGTATAATCAAAAGTTCAAAAATCCTTTATCAATCTTAACTCGAATCCGAATTATTCTCAATTCTCAATTCACGATTTCGTTGGGACACGACCCGAGGAAAAGTACTTCCCGGATAAAAATATACAAATTGTGTTTTCTTTAGTGAGATTTTTACCTTATATTTCTCTTGTTTGAGAAGTATTTTGGAAAGAAATTTTCACGGGATTAATACTATAAGTATATAAATTTGTTTTTCTACAACCAATGAGGTTGTATTTATCATTCACCCATGGATTTTACGCTTGGTGTAGTTGTCTTTGTCTTTGATTACAAGTTATATTTGACAAGAAGAAGCTTGGAAGATCTTAGAATGCTTTCATTGGACAATTCTTGGAGGACGATTTAACCAGTTATCGCATGTTTCTTCTCCATTATTGTGCAAACCAAGGGAGTACTAGTCTCTTTTCCTTGTTTTCTTTTCTCTTTAATTCGTTTTTACGTGTACCTTTATAGAACATTAGGGACAATGTTCAACTTAAGTGTAGGGGGAAAATAAGCCTTAGAAACTATTCTTTCATTTGCCATTTGCTTTGTCCTTAAAATGATGGGTAATATATCGAAACATAGCATAAAAGGTGATTTTGACCCAAATTTAAAATTTTTTATGACACATACCGACGAAAACCGAATATTAATAGCGTCTCATGGATATGAATTTATATTACTAGCATAAAAACCCTTAAATTCCACCCCTAAAATGTAAGGTTCGCCCTTAGATATTATACCTTTAGCTTGTTCGAGTTAAGGAGTGAGCAATCATGTGTGTCTATTCTGTAATTATGGATGTGTATGCGTGGTTTTGTCGCCTTTTCTGGAACAATGGTATCGGTTACTTTAGGATTATGAGAGTGTACCGGTAGTATATTAAATTCTAGAACTTGTTTTTGTGATGCATTCCGAGACCGAATAGTAAGCATTAAGATTTGCTTGATAAGAGGCATTAGGATTGACCCATGTTTTAAACCTGTAATTGTTATGATGGTCACACCAATCATATAACTATCTCACACCCTTGCCATGCACTCATCTTTAGTGCAGGATACCCTTAGTACAACCCTCCGAGCCTATCTTTTTCACGATTCTTATAATTTTTTGGTTAAGTCGGACTATTAATGAAGAGCATTGTCACCCTTAAACCAATCGTTACACCTAAATCGCCTTAGCCTACCTTGTATTTACTCATTTTTAATACATTATTGTTTTAACCCAAGTTAATTATTTGAGTACACGGTTGCTAATTCATTATCCTTGTAAATACTATTTTGGGACGATTGAGATTTATGATAGTATTTATTTCGCGGAATAATAGGGAAGAAAAGTTAAATCAATACCCCCATATATTTGTTAGATGATCTCCATGTTACTTTGATCCACCTCAAATTGGGTCATTAGTTAGATTGTAAATATCAAGCATGTAAAAGCTCAAGCGTAGGGGTACGTGTTATAAACCCCATGTATGATGTATTATGTTATTAAAAAATGAGAAAATAAAAAGAAAGAGATTGATGTAGAGTTGTGTAGAGTTTGTAGATCTTCGTCTGAGTCTTGGCTTAGCAACCAAACCAAAGTGTATTCGTATAAATAATTAGCTAACCCTTCCACTCCAAATTCATCTAAAGCCACCCAAATGTATCTCATTCGTTTTCGTTTCCATTATACTTTATCTTACACCTACATCCCACAACCCTTTAAAAGACCTCTTAGATAGTAATGAATAATGCTTGCACCTAGCGGTGGAGGTTTGATCCTTTACCAAGCCTATGGTAATTTATATGCTATGACAGGTAATGAGTGTTGATTTTCCGTTTCCCCCTTATGTTATAATTTATTATACACTCAAGTGAAAGAGAGAATCCCAAACACTTATGTGAGGTGCTAGTATATATCTTCCATGTTTTTAATTACAAGGTATAAAAGGTTGTGTTGTAAAGTACTTTTAAAGAGTAGGTAAAATGACCCTCATACTGCTATTGTCTAGGTAGAAAAACTCATTTGCTTAAGAACAAGCAAATCCCAAGTGTAGGGGTATTTGATGAGGTGTCATTTTATACACTTTTTGGGTCATTTAACCCTTTAAATTGTGCATTTATGCCCAAAATAGGTACTTAATCATTCCTTTTCAGGTATTTAGCATTTAGAAGGCATCTGGAGGAAGTACACATGACTTGGGCTCATTTGAAGAAGAAATAGCCAAGACTACGGACCTACACCAACATTTCTTAAGAATATGTTCTCAGAGGCTGAAGAAGGCGTCACAAGATACACGTGACGTCGTCACAATTCAACCCATGACGGCGTCAGAGATTTGGCGACGGCGTCAGAACATGGACGACCTAAAGGAACTCTAAAAGATTCGGTGTCACGAGCTTAAGAATACCATTCAACGCGCGCGTGAACTACCAGATATTGTTTTGATCATAACTCCTTCATACGAACTTAGATATTGACGATTCAACAGCTCACGCGTTCAGAACGAGAAAATCTACAACTACGCGAGAAATGTTGTGGTGATGGCGTCACATGTTATTGGTGACGCCGTCATGAAGGTCGGTTAGGGTTTTGCCTATAAATACAACCTCATAACTTCGTTTTTATCAAACCCTAAGTCCGATTTTAGGGTTTGGATAGGGTTTTTCCAGCAACTTAGAGGGTTTAATTCAATCCATAAACATCTTGTAATGGTTTGATTGTCACTTCTATCTTAAATCATGTCTTCAATTCCTTTTGTTGATTATGATTTATGTTCTCTATTAAGTATGCTTGGTTAATTCATCTAGTGTTTGCTTAGATGTTATAATCCCTGAGATTGATTGTGTATTTGTGTTAGCTGATGATTATTGATGTTTATTATGCATGTTTGATCGAAGATCCATACGCTTTCATACTATAATCGATTGATTGATTTGTAATAAACTAGTTTGCATGATTAGGCAACCTTAACCTATGATCGGTTTATTCTTGGTCATTTAGTAACCTAAATGCCTCTAAAAGACATGACTTAGCAACCTAAGCAAGGACAAGTTAATTGGCGATTTGTAAGTGAGTGTGTGTTAATTAGTCAAAAGAGCAACCTCTAGGCTAATTAGTGATACTTGGCAACCTAAGGTCACATAGGTTAAATTATGCATAATAGTGGAAATCTTAATGCTTTATGCTTGTGTTCGTGTCTGATTGAGCAACCTCATAGACATTGGCTATAGGTGTAAAAGGGAGAGGGGATGTGAATGCTTAACCGATCCGTATTAGTCATAAACCCCCATCAATAATTTATCTAACTAGTTAAGCATAATACATATTCATGATTAGGGAGAATTTCATCTAAGTAAATACGCTTCTCTATATCATTGTTCCTAGCTTAGTTTAGTTATAATTAGGATTAGTTATTAGCTTAATCAAAACCTCCCTTTAAAACCTGAGATTTACTTGCTTTCAATTAAACCAATAAAAGACCAAAAAGAATCATCCCTCAATCTTTAGATTTAGGCGACATACACTTCGAACCTACCTCACTATTCCCCTAGAGAACGATCAATCCCCCGGACTTACCTATACTACACTACAACGGTTAGGTTCACTGCCTAGGAGGATTGTAAAACTTTTGTGGTTTTGCAAAAATCTGCATCAACTATATCTAATAGAAAAACATAAACTTTAACATTTTTAATATCAAAATCTATGGTTTTAATATTTTTGAGTATATGATCATTTGAACACAAGTTTTTCAAATTTTTCCAAGATTAAACCCACACAAACTATATATAATCACCCCATGGCGTATGATACCAATTGTAGATTATCAATTCACACGACTGTAAATGATAGAATCGGCTAGAACAAGAACTAGAGAGAGAAAGTGAGTTGGAAGGTTTCCTAGAGAGAGAAACAAGTGAAATGTATACGATTAAATGAAAACCAACACCCTCTCCATGTGTGGAAAGGGTATTTATACTTCTTACACATGATATGGGGCGTTGGACTCCATGGATAGTCCATGGGTCGACCTGTTTCCTTACTTACTTATTACACGCTTAACTACGAGCTAAGAATTACATATTTAGAAGTGACCGGGTCTTTTCCCGATTTCTAATATTTTATAATTATAAGAAATATTTTAATTCAAATAAATATTTGTAATCAGATTTTCCCCCTAAAAACAGAAAACCCTGTCTTAGAAAACATTTCCCCAAAACAGGACAAAAGTGAGAGCGTCCTATAAGGGGCGGCCCCCTTATAGGCACCCGCGACCCCCTTATCGCCCCACCCATAGAGCTTGGTGTTCCACCTAGTACTTTTTGCTCCCAGCTTTGCGTATAAATGGTGGATTGTTCCCACGTATTTTCTCCACCTTTTGCACACTTATTCTTTCTGTTCTAAATCAGCAAACATATTTCCAAACCTTTGATCATTTAATTAGCATAAGCATTTGTTTCCGTGTGATTCAAGCTTACCTCTCTAAGTGCAAGAGAAGAATACTCGTAATCACCAAGATACGAAGTATTGTAGTTTAGGTTGTATTTACGTAACGTTATTACGATCGTGTTGTATATTGTAAATCAACCACATCTCTTATATTCTTGTGTATTAGTTGGATCGGGTAGATCGTGTAAGTATTTAGGTGAGTAAATACTTGTGAGAGTGGATAGTATTTTAGGCCTCAAAATACGAGTGTAAGTGGTAGATCGGTTCTAGCTAAGATTAGAACTCGACATTAGGCTTAGTGTCAGAAATTGGTGTAAGCCACGTGTGTACAGTTTTCTCCGCCTAAAGGGAGCTTGTTGACATACAGAAGTGAACTCTCGAGTTGGATACTCGAGGAGTGGAGTAGGGCGAAGAGGAGCTTCGTTACCGAACCACTATAAATCTTCGTGTTGTGGTTTGATCTTTCTTACTCTTTCCTTTTGTTTCATATTTATTTGTGAGTTAATAATTGTTTTACTAGCTTATCTAGATTGTTCATATAGCGTGCAGCATTGATATCACCTTAATATGAAATCAATTGATTTTATATACAAAATTTGTGGGGAAAATAGAATGATGGGGTTGAATAGTTTTTACCTGGGTTAATTACCATTTTAAATTTCGGTTATAGAAAAAAGGTTGGATTCGAAGTAAATGTATGAACAACAAAATTTGGAACAAGCATTATCTAATACTTTACAATTACATTTCAATATAAATGGTTAATAGAGAACAATAAAGACAATATATAGCGATTTAGAACAATCAAAACACCAATCAGGGATTATAGTGGTTCGGACTATGAAGACTCTTCTTTCGCCTACATCAATTCACTGTAATCTTGAATCGAGGGATTACTATGTCAACAAGCTTACTTTAGGCGAAGAAAAACGTTACACGTCGTTATCATGATGTGTTGAAAGAAGAGACACAAATCAACTATTCTGGATTTATACACTATTCGGATCTACACAACTACACAAGAATGAAATATAGAGGTTGAATCTTAGAAGAAGATAGAAGAAGATCACTAATCTATAACACTTCGTTTCTTGGATAATAAGAGTGTTCTTCTCTTGTACTTTGAAAGAGAGAAAGAGATTTGAAAACTGTGTGCTAAGAGGTCTGAAATCTTCCAGGAACTAGTGCAGTATTTATAGGCAAGAAGAAGTAACGTCCACTAGGGGCGGTCCCAGATATATCTGAGGGTCGTCTACCTATCATGAGGCCACCCCTAGGTAGACGCTCCTATTTTTGTCTTTTTTTGGGGAAGTTATTATCTGGTCCAGAACCTTCTGTTTTGGAGGGAAACCCATATTTGAATTTTTATAATTAATTAAAACATTTCTTTAATTAAGAAAATATTTTATATATTTTTACTTTCATAAAAATGTTATATTACATTTATAAAAATGTAATGTTTAAGAAAAAAAGATTTACTTTGATCACTAATCATGTTTAATGATTTGTTTATACATACCATAAGTGATTTACGTAGAAATGGAAGTTTACGACTAATAACGTGTAAACGTTTACTTTTATCGTAGAATGTTTTTACATTTTGTCATCTTCAAAACGTAGAGAAGTCGATAAATATAAATAACGTTTTTAAAACATTATTTGTATTAACAACGTTAACTAAATTTAAAAACCGGTAAACTATTCAACCCCCTTCTAATTTCCGCAATCATCCAGAAAGATGAGCTAACCATAGCAGATCTAAAAGGTGCTGGATTGGAAAAGCTAAAGAAACAATAGAAGAATGATGTGGAACTTGAATATCATGTTGATTAATTAAAGGCAGCAGTGTTAATAGAAGCTTAGTGGAATAGTGGTGAAGGTGATGTGTCAAAGCCTAGATCGTTTGAAAGGCATATGTCTAAAAGTACAAAACCCCACAGCAGCTTCTACACCAATGATTTCTACTACCTGGTCAACCTTAGCACGGGAGAGAAGTATGCTACATCTCTCACCAAGCACTTTGCTGCAAGGTACCACATTTAAGGTATAGAAGATATGATTCCTGACAGATGGAGCAAAAAGATACACCATTATCAAATCGAAGCCCTGAATGGTATTCATCATTAGGAAGATAGAAGATAAGACTTCTTCAAGGCAGAGATAAATAATAGGTCACCAGACAAAGTGTATTTTGACAAAAGAATCATTTCATTTGTAAGAGTTGATGTGAAGAAGAAATGGGGTTATGGATTCTTAACGTCGATTGTAGTCAGGAGATCAGATAAAAAGGAATATCAATTCAGCTATGCCGATCTGCCAAGACTCAGCCTAAATGATGTTGAAGACATGTACATGCTCAAAGTATAAGATAAGCTACACCACCTCCAATCATACTTTGAGACTGACTTCAACAATGCACTTCTCCTATTTATCAAAAGACTTGTGATTCAGAACGGAGTTGAAGACATTCAGTTAGGAGTGGAAAGCTATCAAAGAACTCTAAACCTTACCAAGCCCAAGTTATACTTTGAAAGAATCGATCAGAATATACCATACACAATGTAAGGAACAGAGAAAGGAGTTGTGCAACTCATATAATAGATTCATCAACAAACAAGTCTCAGCAACATCATTGGCAACACCACGATACTCTGCCTTGACACTAGACCGAGAGAGCGTCAGACGCTTAAAAGACCAAGAGAGTAAGTTGTTGCCAAGAAACATACAATAACCTAAAGTCAAACGTCTAGTAGTAGGGTAACCAGCCCAATCCCTATCCGAGTAAGCAAACAAAGATGTAGTAGAGGATGAATATAACTGCAGCCCATGATATAAAGTTCCACGAACATAGCACAAAATCCACTTAAGAGACCAAAAATGAGGCTCCCGTGGATCATGCATATAAAGACAATCATGCATATAAAGACAAACATGTAAAGGTAAGATACTGAAAAGCACCTGCAAGACTACGATATAAACTCGAATCAGATACCGAATCACTATCAGCTCTAGTTTCGACTCAATATCCATAGGTGTCCGACTAAGGTTGCAATTAACAATATGTGCCCTCTCAAAAATCTGAGTGGCATACTTACACTTAGATAAGAACATCCTCGTGGAATCATGCACAACTGAAATACCCAAAAAATAATTAAGTAAACTAAGATCCGTCATAGAGAACTCCTGATGCAATGAAGCAATAATATGTTGTCACAAAACCTCAGATCAAGAAGTCGGAACAACATATCAACATAAAATACTAAATAAGCAATGTCAGTCCCCTCAGCAAATATATAAAGAGGAGTCATTGTTAGGGTATATCGCACCTGCACACACCGCTCGAACAAACAAAGAACACAAACAAGGCTTACGGAAAGTAACTACGGAATGTAATCGACACAAGATATAACGTGGTATCTACGACTAGTGAAGTCGTAGCAGTCTACGGGGTCAAACCAGAGAGATTTTATTATTGTGGTATGCACACACACAAGAGATACAGTTTACAATTACAACGAGGGAGGTATTTATAAGTGTAAAACCCTAATCCAAACTTGCTCCCCAAGATTACATAAAAGCCTGACAAACTGTATATGGGCCGAGCCCATCTTCCAAAAGTTTCAGCCCAGCAGGGAGGGAACCTTGGAGACTATTTTCATAGCCTATTTTCGGAGCCTCTTTTCGGAGCCTCTGTCTCGGAGCCTATGTCGATCTTCTTCTACTCTACTTAAGAGTAGGATCCCAAGGAGCTTCTGCGTAAGTAGAGTCCTACCTCCGCAATGCTTCATCAGATCACTATCGTAGCCTTCTGCTCGAATCCTAGAGCCTTCTGCTCGGAGCCTAGATCAGTCTTCATAACTCAATAATCTCCCACTTAGAGGCTGATCACTTCACTGCTCTCCGTCTCAAGTAATCTCTGTAAACTCAAATCGTCTTCCCTTCAACAATGATACTGCTCTAACCTTCCTGTACCGCCAAACATACAAAATACGCTACACTAACCAAACACAGGGCTAGGAGACTTTTGATACAAGGTATCCTGAACTAACATCATTAAACTGGGAATAACATCTCTCTCTCTCTCTGGTAAGACACCAACCTTCGTTCATCATTTATCTTGGAGGCCAGTTAAAGCTGCGTAAAGCTTTAACTTCTCTATTGTTACCACCTTGGTGAGCATATCTGCAGGGTTCTTTGGTCCAAGAATCTTCTTCAAAGATAATGTCCATTCACTTACCAATTCTCTGATATAGTGATATCTTATTTTGATGTGTTTCGTTCGACTATGAAACACTAGATTCTTCGCGAGATGAATAGCACTCTGGTTATCATAATATAAAACACTCTTTGTCTGGGCTCTGTCTAACTCTTCAAGAAAATTATTCAACCATACCAACTATTTGCCAGCTTCTGCAATAGCTATATACTCGGCTTTTGTAGTTGACATAGCGACACACTTCTAAATTCTAGACATCCAACTCACTACTGTACTACACACTGTGAAAACATAACCTATAGTGCTCTTGCCCGAATCTATGCAACCTCTATAGTCTGAATCAGAGAATCCTTCTAAGACAACCTCTTTTCTGCTAAAACAGAGGGTAGCCTTTGAAGTACCTTTTAAGTAGCGTAGCAGCCACTT
Organism: Tanacetum coccineum; assembly: GCA_026074375.1. NCBI lineage: Eukaryota > Viridiplantae > Streptophyta > Magnoliopsida > Asterales > Asteraceae > Tanacetum > Tanacetum coccineum. Next base: position 11,832 of record BQNB010078276.1, read on the forward strand.
GACAGCTTTCCAATGCTCCCTTCCTGGGTTAGACATGAATCTGCTAACAACTCCCACTACATGAGCTATATCTGGCCTTGTACACACCATAGCATACAACAAACTGCCAACTGCTAAAGCATAAGGAACCTTAGCTATTCTTAGTCTAGAAGCCTTCATCTTGGGTGCTTGTTTCTTACTAAGCTTAAACTGGTCTCCCAAAGGCTGACATCTAGCCTCTGCATCCTTCATATTAAACTTCTCTAACACCTTCCCTTTGTATTTCTACTGGGATAGCCTTAAAGTACCCTTCGTTTTATCTCTGATGATGCTCTTGCCTAGAATCTTCTTTGCGAAGCCTAAATCCTTCATCTCCAATTCCTGAGACAATTTTCTCTTGAGCTTCTTGATCTCTGTCATGTCAGAACCTGCTACCAACATGTCATCAACATATAACAATAATATAATAGAGGACAAACTAACTTTCTTCAAGTAGCAACAATGGTCCATAACACATCTCTTCTACCCTACCCTCTGCATAAAACTGTCAAACTTCAAGTACCATTGTCTCGGTACTTGCTTTGATCCGTACAGACTTTTCTTCAACTTGCACACAAGGTTTTCTTCTTTTCCAGCTGACTGAAAACCCTCTGGTTGTGCCATGTAGATGTCTTCATCAAGGTCACCATGTAAGAAGACTATCTTGACATCTAATTGCTCTAGATGCAAGTCCTCTGAGGCTACAATACTCAAGACTAACCTGATTGTAGTCATCTTCACAAATGGAGATAAGATCTCATTGTAGTCTACTCCCTGTTTTTATTGGAAACCCTTAACTACCAATCAATCCTTGTATCTTTTCCTGCCATCCTACTCTTCTTTAACCCTAAACACCCACTTGCTCTGCAATGCCTTCTTTCCTGCTGGTAATTTGACTAAGGACCAAGTCTGGTTCTTTTCCAGTGAACTTATCTCTTTATTAATAGCCTTCTTCCACTATACGGATTCTTTGCTACTCAAGGCTTCTGAATAAGATTCTGGTTCACCATTCTCTGTCAGAGTCAAATAGTTTGTTGATGGAGAGTACCTTACCGGATCCCTGGACTCTCTGTTGGACCTTCGTACATGTGGAGTTTCGGAGCCTTCCTCCTCAGAGGATGCTCCATCTTCAGAGCCTTCTTTATCTGATCTTCCCCTATCCTCGTAGATCCCACTGTTTTCGGACCCCTCACTCGTATCTGAGCTCCCACCTGGGCTTTGAGTGATTTCTGAACTCAACTCATGCTCTGCAACTATGCTTTATTTGCAAGGTTCTCTGGAGAGTCTTCCAACACCACTTGATCCTTCTGATTTGGCTTTGTTAAGTTACTAGAATCGGTTGCATCCTTGGCTTCATATAGAGAGTCCTCATTAAATGTGACATCTTTACTTCGGACGACCTTGTGACCCTTCGAGTCCCAAAAGCGATATCCCATCTCATCTGAGCCATAGCCTATGAATGTGCACTTCACATACTTTACATCTAGCTTATCTCTTGCAACATCTTTCACCTTAACATAGGAGCCACACCCAAATACCTTCAAGTGTGTGAGACTAACTTCCTTCCTTTGCCATTCCTCTTTTAGAATTTGGAACCCTAAAGGCATGGAGGGTCCGCGATTAATTAAGTAAGTTGGCGTATTAACTAAATCTTTCTAGAACATCTTTGGGAGCCCTGCATGAAGCCTCATACTCTTCGCTCTTTCATTTAATGTCCGGTTCATTATTTCAGCAACACCGTTCTGTTAAGGTATTTTCGGGAGTCAGGACTGTCTTGACCATCCTAATCCTGTTCTCGGCACAATACTCAATGAACTCTCTGCTACTATACTATCCACCATTATCGAATTTCAAACACTTCACCCGAAGGTTTGTTTCATTATCTACCGTAACATAATGTTTTAAAAGGCTTGAGGCGCACTAAGGCGTAAAGGGGGTCAATGAGCCTTGAGGCGAGGCACAGACTAAAGCGCGAGATTCATAAATATGAGTCACACTAAATATATTAAGTTTTTTTATGACATATGTCACAATTTTACGCAGACTGAATAAAATAAAATAACATTTGAGATACTTAATAGTTAATACATCTAACAAAGCTCACATACAAACCCAAAATATCAAGCAAGCAAGTGAAGCAACGTATCAATATTCAAGCATAATGCCACATTAACATGATAATATTTCATAAAGAAACTACTTGATGAGACAAAGTAAAAAAGATTTCAATCTAAGTCGTCAAATTCCCCATCGTCATCATCATCTTCAAATGTGTATCCCTCCTCATTGTGATCAGATTCATCCTCATCGGCATCTTCTCCTTCGATGTCGTTACTCTCTAAAATGACAACGTCATCATCTTCATCCACAAGGTTTAGTCTAGAACTGGACCCTCCCCTTTCCTCTTCCCCTTGAGCTTGAACTAGCGTACACATCATTAGATCTAACATTATAGTTCTAATCGTTTACTTGGCTTTTATCATTCCTTACTGATTTATCCTGATAAGATTATAGTTCGACTCGTCATCATTGGATCTAACTATTTGGTTGATGACTTGCAACAAGCATCTTTAAAAAGTAGACAATATACATATGACGTAAAGTGATTACATATGTGTCAAATTAAAAAGAGAAGTTGAAGGAAAATAATCTATACTTACTTGAAGAAATGAAGGAATATGAAGAAAAATGAAGGCGCTTATTCATTGTATTGTGTGTTTCATTTAATTTTCTCTATTAGGGTTATTATTTAGTATATTATATATAAAGGCCCATGTGATTATGTTTATTTGGTGTATTAATAATATAAAAAGGCTCCAACCTAGTTACATACGCTGAGCGCGATTAGTCCCAAGTGCGCAAGAAATCCTAAGGCGTTGTGATCATTTATGGATTTATGCAAGTCGTGAGCCTCGATCTAAAAAAAAACCCAACGCTGGAGCCTCGAGCGATTTAGCGACTAGGCGCCTAAGGCGTAGATTTTTAAAACATTGTCCGCTGCAGTAGCCCTTTCAACATCTTAAAAAGTGCTGAATACCTCATATTTATTTTTAAGAAAATAAACCCATACCTTCCTGTTGCTTTCATCGATAAAGGTAACATAGTAACGGGATCCGCCTATTGATGCAACAGGTGTAGGGCCATAGACATCTGTATGAACTAGCTCGAGCCTCTGTAGTTTTCTTCTATCCCCAGTACATATTGCTCACAGAATCCTACAATAGCTTTCTGTAAGTCTAGAATCCTACCCTTCGAAGATAGAATCTTCACACCCTTCTCACGCATATGCCCAAGCATATGGTGCCACATAGTAGCTTTACCCCTACCATCAATAGCTGCGTTAATCCTATCAGAGGGTACCTCAACCATATACAGGCTTTCACGTTTGTTCCCACGAGCTACCACCAAATTACCTTTAGTAACCTTCCACTACTAGTATACGAAGCCTACGTGGTAACCTTCCTCATTAAGCTATCCAACAGAGATTAACCTCCTCTTTAGGCCTGGAATGTACCTAACATCCTTCAGAGTCCAACTTTGCACCAAAAGAAGTTTTGAGGATAACATCCCCAACGCCTGCAATATCTAGAGTCTTGTCATCTGCTAAACGAACCTTATGGAGCATAGCCTGAAACTTTCTAACTCTTATTTGCAAAAAGTAGCATGGAACGATGCATCAGAATCCATAATACGATCTTCAACCTTATTCTCAACGCAACATACCAATGCGTCATCATAGTCTATAAATGCCAAGTGAACCTCCTTATCCTTCGAGACTACAGGCTTAGGACACTGATTTTGAAAGTGGCCCTTCTGGTTGTAATTCCAACACGTGATATCTTGTCTGTTCTTGAACTGACGTCTCTTCTTTAACTTCGATCTACCTCTGTTCTGCTTCTGCCCTCTGTCCTGCTTTTTACCCCTGCCTTTGTTTTCTGCACATAAGAAAGAGTTCGTGTACTCTCTGGTTGTCTTCCTACGGATATCTTCCCCAATAATCAAATCACAGATATTATCGAACTTAAGCTTAGTAGTTCCGGTTGAACCACTAACTACTGTAACAGTGCCTGACCAGCTATCGGGCAAAAAAGAGAGTAACAATAGAGCTTGTACTTCATCGTCAAATTTAATATTAACCGACATCAACCTTAATAGGATTGAATTAAACTCATTTACATGATCTGCAATGGAGGCTCCTTCCTTCATCTTCGTATTAACCAACTATCAAATAAGAAACACCTTATTTAACGCACTAGGTTTCTCGTACATATTAGAAAAAGCCTTAATAAAGCTTATTGTTGGGAATATGCATTCCTAACTTAGGACCGTTTAGTTATATTAGCTTATAACCAGCTATAGTTTGTAAATTTGGTACTGACAGTCCAAAAATGTTAGTACTGATCAGATAGTTAGTACCATTGAGTATAAAAATTGTTAGTACCTTTTGTTTATGAGATATGCAATGAATATCTTTAGGAAAGGATCTCATGATCTTTGTACCGTGTTTTGATAAATCTCATTAGGTTTTCTTAGATCTATAAAAGAACCCTAGGCATAGTTTATAGATATAGTTCTAAACAGCAATCAATCTGAGGTCGATTAGCAATCATAAGTTTTGTCATCTGTAACCTAGGCAGATTCAAGTTATAAATCTAGACAGTCTTTTGATGATTCTTAATACTGTTTCTTCTTAGCAGTTATTAATTAGTTTCTGCACAATCAGATAGTGTGCAAATCATGATTTCATTATTTGTTGCCTAGCGTTTAGAAATTATCTAAAGGAAAACACACCCTTATTTACGAAGCTAAAGGTTAAGATCTATTTATAAACGATCGACACACCATGTAGTCTTCTCATTAAAACGGTGTAGGCTACGTCATCTTCAATGATAACACTTAACCACATCGCCTCCAGAGCCTGCCTATCTAGCAGGGTCCAGTCTTCAGCCTTCATGCCTGTAGGTTTGGCTTTTTCCAAAGGCTCGTGAAGCTTCTTCCAATACAAATAGTCCTCGATCTGCATCTTCCAAAACCCAAAATCGTGACCGTCAAACTTGTCGATCTTTATCTTTCCATCTTCTGCCATTGTTTATCGTAACTTGGCTCTGATACCACTTTGTTAGGGTTTATCGCACCTGCACACACCGCTCGAACAAACAAAGAACACAAACAAGGCTTACGGAAAGTAACTGCGGAATGTAATCGACACAAGATATAACGTGGTATCTACGACTAGTGAAGTCAACCATCCCACAAGGTCAAACCAGAAGATTTTATTCTGTGGTACGCACACAACAAGAGATAACAGTTTTACAATTAGCAAATTAAGGTATTTAAATAAGTCGCTGAAAGACCAAAGATCCTAATCTTGCTCCCCAATATATACATAAAAGCCCGACAAACTACATATGGGCCGAGCCCATCTTCCAGAAGTTTCAGCCCAGCAGGGAGGGAGGCTCGGAGACTATTTCCGGAGCCTCTTTTCGAAGCCTCTGTCTCTGAGCCTATGTCAATCTTCTTCTGCTCTACTTAAGAGTAGGATCCCAAGGAGCTTCTGCGTAAGTAGAGTCCTACCTCCGCTACGCTTCATCAGATCAACACCGAAGCCTTCTACTCGAAGCTTAGAGCCTTCTGCTCGGAGCCTAGATCAGTCTTCACAACTCAACAGTCACAACGACTATGAGTATTCTAGAGTGAATAAATTAATTGATTATCATAAAATGTTCGGTACATTATATACTAATACAAAGAGTATTATAGAAGTGAGCTTTGGCCCAATCTAAAAGATGTGTACTTCAATACCGATCGGATGGCCTAGGCTTAATGCAGCCATCAACCCAAGGTGCTCCTAAGGTGCAAAAAAAAAACGTGTATCATTCACTTGACAAAGAACATAAACCTAGACCACCCCCGCCCAGCACACTCCCCCTAAAGTTTGGACTTTTTGATGGCATTCTAATTGACGAATATTAATGCATCTTAGTATGATTGAATGCGATGTTATTGCATTCATGGAAAAACATCAAAACCCCACAAACATAAACACAAAAAAGGTATGCCGATCCTTCCTAGACTTAATTCAAAGATTGAGGATAGAAGAAGACAATTTCTTATATGGGACCAAGAACAAATTGATGGCACAATCAATGGGTTTCCAATGAAAATTAAACCATATAACTACACATGATGGTAGGACAAGAAATGAAGTTTCATAGAACTTGGTGTGTCTGCAGCAGTCGAATCGATTAGGGCCTTAGCTAAAAGTATTTTACAGAATCGGTAACAATAACCAAACTTTCAAGAAAATGCCACCAAGATGGACTTATATATAAAATGTGATAGTCTCCAGGGCCCATGCCATCGTGTGAATGTTGGGCAATACTGCAAAACCAGCTCACTGAAAGTTTTTGTCCATACAAAACAATCGTTCTTATCCTCAAAATATGCATGCGACCTCTCCTGAAGTGAGCGTGAAGGCAACTGTTAATCGCAAACGAGAAAACTCTTTAACCTTGTGTTTCACCCATCAGTATGTACAAGACTAGATGTACGTTGCGAAAGTAAATGTATCATGTACTTTTAAAAATAACTTGTATATGAAACAAATGTAATAAAAATAAGAGTAGATTATTTGTGTTGACCTGGCAGACCAGGGCAGGGGCGAGCTAAGGGGGATTACCCAGGGTTTGCACGGTAACCCGATATAAATATTGCTCACGTAGTGTATAATTTTTTAAAAATCTCGATTTCTCCTTCAAAAGAACCCGTCCCAAAATTATGTGTTACATAAAACTATGTTTATATTTAATTTAGTTAAATATGTTTAAAATTGTTAATTTTAATGAAATCTTAACCATTTTAGGTCTTTTTTTCTTTTATAACTCGTTACTAAACAATGTTGCACCTGATGACTTAAAGCTACTTGGATCCGCCCCTTGCTTGCAAAAAAAACTAGAGCTTTAGCTAGCAGACTTTCGCTCTTAAACGAAATAATATGTGGCCATTAGTCATTAACTTTTAACGTTATCCGTGATTCCTAATCATTTTCTCATAATACGGCCCATATTTAAAACCTTGTTAAAGGATTCATAACCTACGTAAGGCTATTTTGGTCTTTTTATCCCTCGTTTTTTTTTCAACTTTATTCTCTTCTTTTAACCATCTTCATCTCCAACCATCACCACCACCATCTCTTTTATCCAATGTTTTGAAACCCGGTTCGACGCCTTTGATGAGCCACACGTTGAACCGGTTTTGGTCGGAAAAACGGGTCAAATTAAACCGGGCCGGATTTTGTTCTTTTTTACTAATAAAGCAAGTTAATTACATATACGTGCGATATAATTTCATTTTTTACATTTTATATTTGTTAGTAATGGATTTTTTATTAGCTCAATATATTATATATTTCATATTTATATATACTATATAAATATATAGTATAATTTATATATATAATATATACTATAATATCAATATTTATAATATATATATTTATAATATACTAGTATTAAATAATAAATATCGATAGGATTTGTATCATTAGAAATATATTATTATTTTTGTTGTGGAAGACCGGGTTGACCCGGTGATCGAACCGATTGAACCGATAACCCGGTGACCCGGTGACCCGGTGACACACTTACTCGAATCCTGATTCAATTAGAGACCAACCTTTTTCAAAACAGTTCTAATAATATAACAAAAAAACAAAAACCCATTTCACAACTAAATATGAAATGAACATTGATTATCTTAATTTGATTTCGGCTTCCTTGAAACGATAAACTCGGTTCTTACTATACTATACTTACATAGGATTAGTACGCTTTCCATTTGTGTATTTTCTCAAATTTGGTAATTACCAGAGTTTCTTATATGAATATTAAAAAAACACATCACTAACACACCAAAGGCATGAGAGGAATAAACGCTCAGACTGATATGAAACTATTCAAACAATAATGGAGGAAGCCCCTTGTAAATATATTATTGTATCATATTTAATAGAGAGAATTGCAAAAATGGTCCTTGTGGTTTGGCCAAATTGCAGATTTGGTCCGTCGAATTTCGAAAGTGCAAAAAACATCCGTATTTTGAAGGTTTTGTTAATACAAATAAACGGGGTTTTAAACAAAACGTTTTACAATCAACTTAGACTAAGGTTTTATTAATGACAAAACATAACAAACCTCTTATTATCTCACAAACATGATTTCTTTACTATCTCCCATCTTTGTAGAAAAACACATGCAACTTGAAAAAGCATACAAATTCTTTTAAAACCCTAACTTTACACAAAATCATCTTACACTTATTTTCTCATTTAGTATATAATCAAATGCAGCAAATCCAAGGAAAATCTCATAAGATTACACAAGATATCTCAAGATTTTGCAAATCAAAATTCGGATTTAGTTACTGTTTGCCGGTGCCCTTAGTTTTGCAAGCCGGTGCCATTGGTAAACAGCACCGGAAGAACCGGCCTACAGTAAAATGTTTGGCTATAAATACCAAGCAATTTCTCATGTTTTTACACACCTTTCTCATCTAATCTTCTCTCTAATCAACTGATCTCTCTCCCTCTAGCATATTTTCTTCTAATTCTTGTGTAAGTAATTCACTTCAAGAAAAGAATTGCCAAATACGCGAAAGTTTCAAGCACGCATCAAAAGTGTTTTGATCTTGATTCTTCTTCTTACTTCTTTCAAAAGATCATCTTGTTGTGATTAATTGTTGTATTGTTAGTTGTACATCAAGTGTAGTTGTGTTATCATCGATTCTCGTGTGTGAGAAATTCGGTGATCATCTTTGTAACCTATAGAAGTGTACCATCGTTGTGAAGGCTTCTCCGCCAAGTGAAAGGAGCTCGGTGACTAGTGTTTAACAAACTCTCGAGTAGGTGACTCGGGGAGTGGAGTAGGGCAAGGAAGGTGTCCTTGTAGCCGAACCACTATAAATACTTGTGTCCCGGTGATCTCTTTCTATACTCTATCTTTTCTTTACTCTTACATCTCTTACTTATTAATTGTCAAACATCAATATCTAGATCACTTCACAAAAAGTTTCAAAAGTGTTAAACAAATCTAAAAAGATCGAAAAATCTTAGAAAAACTATTCAACCTCCCTTCTAGTTTTCCACATGATACATATTTACGAGAGCCTTTACTCCTCCTAAGAACTAAGTCCGTGAACCCATTCAATGTGTTAGCATAGTTCTAATATAAACACTTACTTTGGTTGGTGCTTAAATTAGTGAGGAGATCACACATATTGTCATTCAGTTTTCATAGTTATTCCGCAAACAATTATAGTAATTTTTTTTTCTTTTTAATAAGAATTCAAACGTAAAAGCTTTGTTGTGTATTTCTTGTGTAACCTGCTTTATGTATTCTAGCAACAAACTGTTTAAATATACTCTCAAGTTATAATCACTTGAAAGGAAACAAAATTAAAATTATGCCACCCTTTTCTCTAAAACACCTCACTTACTTTAGCATAGATATTAGTAGTATTACCACATTGGATCCTGTATTTGCTATTTATGGTTCGTAAAAACACATTGTTCATTACTCCTACATGCACCGGTTTAAACATGAATTAAATTTATTTTAAATTTTAGTTTAATTATATAACATATAAGAATTTGATAGTGTTTAGTATTCTGTAACTGTGATATTTAATGCACGAGGTTTAAGTTATAAGTACAACTAATAGTTACATTTTAACTCAATTTGTTTGGTGTATACTTATAATTCGTGCTTTCATTTTGATACATATAATCTCGTTCATTTACAGATTTTTTGTTAATAAAACTAAAATAATTTATTGTTATATGCATTCTAGTTTTTAACTTGTGTACGCACACAGGCTATTAAATGCAAATTAGGTTTGAAAAATGACTATAACTAATAATAATATTTGAAGTATATTTGCTCGCATTTGAAAATATGATCAAATTTTGTTAAATAATCTTATTGTTTAAGTATTTTAACTTGATATTTTGACATAGTTCACTAAGACCGTTCATTAATCACCAAGACACCATCGAGGATGCAATGATGCTTAATAAAAGCGTTTTTTTTAACGTTTCCGCTAAAATCTTGGCGATGATTTTATAATAACCACTAATAAGATTAATAGGACAAAACTCAGCAAGACAAACAGCATCCACAACCTTCGATAAAAGGGCTGTGAAGGAAGTGTTACCAGCCCTACTAATCTTATCTTCCTCCCAAAGCCACTTTATTGTTGTAAGAAGCTCTTCCTTAATTATCTCCCAACAATGGTTAAGAAAATATAAAACTAAAATCATCGATACCGATGGCTTTCGAGTTGCTAGACGCTTTAACGTCGGTCTAATTTTCTTCATCCCTTAACGGGGCCTCTAACAGTCTTGCATTACCTTGAGATAACCTTCTGAAATGACTGCCAAAACATAGACGACTTATATATGTTTCCTTGAACACTCCTTTTCGAGTTGCCAGACGGTTTAATGTCGGTCTAAATTTCTTCATTCCCTAACGGGGCCTCTAACAGACTTGCATTACCTTGAGATAACCTTCTGAAATGACTGCTTGCAAAACATGGACGACTTCTATCTGATTCCTTGAACACTCCTTGATAGTAATTAAAAATTGTTTGCTTAATGTCCTTAGTATTTTTGTTCCATCTTTCATAAGACCTCTAAAAATATTTCTCTGATTTGTTTCCTCACAACTGAGTGAAAATTTATTGAGTCTCATATCCCTCTTCATACCATTTAACCCTCGCTTTTTGTCTTAACATCTTAGCTTTGAGGTCGTCTTTTTCAGTCCAATCGATCCGATCTCTTTGGCATGCTTCTATCTCGTCTATCTTAAGGGGTCTCCCCTCTGCCTTCCCTCTCCTATCTATCAGCTTATTTCTAAGATGATTTGATTTCTTGCTCAGTCCCACCGGATTTCTTCTTACTCCACTCCTTCGAAGTGTATTTTTCTTTATATTTTAGCTTGTCCTGAAAAACACAATCACGAGTTATTGTGTAAACAGGAGCACCCATGCCTCTATAACAACATCGATCATCTGAGCATCTTCTAATTAAGTGTCAAAAAGCCTAAAAGCTTTAGGACCGATATCTTTTCCTTTATCTAATAAAATAAATGGACAGTGGTTAGACAGTTTCCTATCTAAAGCTACTGAACCCAAGTTTCTCCGAATCTATTGAAAATCTTCGGTGATTAAAAATCTATCCAACTTACTAAACTTTCTACCATCATCGATAATCCTTGTAAATCTTTTACTAGCCAACAAAAAGTCGATCAACTATTCACTCCTAATGAAATCGATGGAATCTCGTGCCCATCTAACTAATTAGCTACGTTGTCTTAGAGAATCAAAATTTCAAACATGTTTCGGTATAATCAAACGAATTGCAATCAGTTTGAATCAAGTGAGCTTCCAATAAGGCAGTATACAACTAAGCTATATATGATTACGTTTTTACCAAAGAGTTTTGGCTCAGTTGGTACCTACCTCTGAAAAACTCATGGATTCACTGGACCAGGAAAGTTGTCGAAACTATTCCTTGTGAGATGAGCAATGACTGGTGCAAAAAGGACATCTGAGGCCACCAATTCATACCTTTAGGCTAGATGGAGTGGTGCACAACTCACCGTTCAAAATTTCAACAACCCAACTTCACGGGTGGACGTCCCTATGCCGCGCGGTTAGAACAGAACACTCCATGTGCGAGTTGGCCTTAATAGAGGTGAACCACTCACCTTTCAGTTGACTTGGGAATTTGTCTTAGTGGGTGTGATCTTAATTACTCCTCCGTCCCATTTTTTATTGTTCATCTGTATCCTTTTTTGAGGACGTCCCCAATTTAATATGTCCACTTAACTAAAAATAGATCTAGTGGAAGTTTATTAACAAATACTATATTAACCCTTCTTTGAAATTATGTATTAACGAACATCTTAAGAAGACTTAATTAATAGCTAAGAGTAAAACCTGTCAAAAAGTAAGAGAGAAAAAGCAGTAATAAATGCACTTTTATTAAACTGTGTGTTTTTTGTCGGGGGACAATAATTATGGGACGGAGGGAGTATATTTTATTTTGATTATGAGTGTGTGTGTATTTAGTGGAGTATATTTTATATAAAGTGGGTATTTTAATGAAATGTGAGTTTAGTTGAAAGGTGAGTTGTTAGTAAAGCTGAAAGGTAAATTATAAAGTTGAAGAGAAAAAGTTGATGTGGCGCTGACATGTAAGGTGAGTGATACACTCCATCCGGCCTTAGAGCCTTAGGTGTAGTAACGCCGGCAACGGCGTTGGCCGGCGTTACTACACCGCTAGGCGGCGTTGCCCAACGGCGTTGGGTCCGGCGTTGGCCGGCCCACGCACGTTGGGGTTGATTTTAAAAAAAAAATCATTTACCCCCCCTAAACGGCTATATACTAGTTTTATTTTCCCCCTTATTTTTTAAAAAGTTACCAAACACCCTCAACCACGGCTATTTTTATAAAAATTTTTTTTTTTACAAAACAGCCCCAAACGGCTATAATTTTAAAAAAAAATAATATTTCATTTTTAGCCCCCCTCACACAACTCATTATAAATACTTCATACCTCTATATTATTTTTCTACAAAAAAACAATACTTACAACAAAAAAACACATTGATTTACATAAACCTATGAATTCACCAACTTTATGTTGACGTTTTAAGCATGTTTTTCAGGTCAATAAGGCACGAGGTGCGATGATACATTGGAAGTCAATAATTGAAGAGTCAACACTTAAGATTTGGGGTCTTATTACATTTTGGGGACAATTGTTATAAACCGGAATCTTTATTTATATTGTTGAACAATTTGAAGCCATGGGCTTATGTAACAAACAAGTATTTTGTTAATCCATTGTATCTTTTTCAAACGACACGTTTAGTAGTCGTTCTTAGACCCTGTGCTATTGATCCGTAAATGTAACGCCCTCGGATATTCAACATTTCGCTGCGTACTCAGATTTGGAGGTGTTACACTCCTATCTATCAGCTTATTTCTAAGATGATTTGATTTCTTGCTCAATCCCACCGTACTTCTTCTTACTCCACTCCTTCGAAGTGTATTTTTCTTCATATTTTAGCTTGTCCTGAAAAACACAATCACGAGTTATTGTGTAAACAGGAGCACCCATGCCTCTATAACAACATTAATCATCTGAGCATCTTCTAATTAAGTGTCAAAAAGCCTAAAAGCTTTAGGACCGATATCTTTTCCTTTATCTAATAAAATAACTGGACAGTAGTTAGACAGTTTCCTATCTAAAGCTACTGAACCCAAGTTTCTCCGAATCTATTGAAAATCTTCGGTGATTAAAAATCTATCAAACTTACTAAACTTTCTACCATCATCGATAATCCTTGTAAATCTTTTACTAGCCAACAAAAAGTCGATCAACTATTCACTCCTAATGAAATCGATGGAATCTCGTGCCCATCTAACTAATTAGCTACGTTGTCTTAGAGAATCAAAATTTCAAACATGTTTCGATATAATCAAACGATTGCAATCAGTTTGAATCAAGTGAGCTTCCAATAAGGCAGTGTACAACTAAGCTATACATGATTACGTTTTTACCAAAGAGTTTTGGCTTAGTTGGTACCTACCTCTGAAAAACTCATGGATTCACTGGACCAGGAAAGTTGTCGAAACTATTCCTTGTGAGATGAGCAATGACTGGTGCAAAAAGGACATCTGAGGCCACCAATTCATACCTTTAGCCTAGATGGAGTGGTGCACAACTCACCGTTCAAAACCCAACTCACCGAGGTGAGTCCTATGCCGGTTGAACAAACTCATGTGCGAGTTGGCTTAATAGAGGTGAACCACTCACCTTTCAGGTTGAATGGTGAGTTGTGTTAGTGGGTGTGTTTTTATTATATTTTATTTTGATTATGAGTGTGTGTGTATTTATTAGAGTATATTTTATATAAAGTGGGTATTTTAATGAAATGTGAGTTTAGTTGAAAAGTGAGTTGTTAGTAAAGGTGAAAGGTGAGTTATAAAGTTGGAGAGAGAAAGTTGATGTGGCGTTGACATGTAAGGTGAGTGGGTGCATACCACTCCATTCGGCTTTATGAAAATAAAGAGGTGAGTGGTGTTATTTGGTGTTATGATTAGGGGAGTGGTGTTAGTGTTGGTGTTATGCTGATGTAGTGCTGACGTAGCAGCAAAAACTTGGTGTTGCCAAGTTATGATACCTGATGCTCTTAGTGAATTATGTTTTAGAGAAGGGTTTAATTTTCTTTTATGTAATGTATATATAAATTTTACCGTCTACGTTCATTTTGTTTTCTTTCTAAAATGCGAATCTTTTTAATATGCCCTACGGAGATTGTTACGTGTTTCGTAAGTTATTTTTTGCAGTGTGAAAAGCAGCTGGTTGGGACAAAATATTGTTAGAAGTTAGAGCTATTGTTTGTTTCTACTTTCTATAAAAGAAATACTTTCAATGACTTTGACCAATTAATGGTCATGAGCACTGTAGCTGACGATACAGACTGGTGAGGAATGTGTAGTTGATTATGTTGGGTTTTATGATCTAATTAACAATTAAATTAACACGAGTACGCAGCGGAATAAATGGAAAAGAGAAGTTTTACTCTATATTTTTTATCTTGTATTATTTAGTTATTTACCTAACTTAATTTATGTAAAAAAAGTTAAGTTACTTTAGAGTAAATTGCAAAAATTGTCCTTTTAGTTTGGTCAAATTGTAGATTTGGTCCGTCGAATTTCAAAATTGCAAAAACAGTTCGTATTTTGAAAGTTTGGTTCTACTTTTGGTCATTGGTCAACCTGAAATGACTAAAATACCCTTCTTAACGGACGGTTTTTGTAAAAAAAGAGAGGGGTATTTTAGTCATTTTAGGTCGATCAATGACCAAAAGTGGAACCAAACCTTCAAAATACGGACTGTGTTTGCAATTTTAAAATTCGACGGACCAAATCTGCAATTTGGCCAAACTAAAAAGACCATTTTTGCAATTTACTCTAACATTTATTTTGTATTACGTAGTAATTATTTCTTAATTATTATCTAGAAAGAAATTTCATTGTGTTATCATCTACCGTATAAAACTATAAATAAAAAATAATAGTCTCAACCATGTATAATTTCTCACATTTTTTCTAAACAATACGGGCTTTTCTTGTTACGTAATTCTACATCTTTTATTGCTGTAGAAAACTAATTGATCATAGTCCCACTCAATTTAATTAGTTCAACAACCTAATTCGTCCCATATGAGATTATAGTCAATGCGATATGGTTGTGTTTTAGCCTTGTAATATGATGTGGATATTAAATGTTCAGCAATTCTCTTGTATTAACTCAAAGCGAACAACTTAATTGCGTTCACGACATAAGTCGTCAACTATCTTATAGAAAGTGATGGTACGTTGAAAAATGTTCATGTTGATCTCTTATTCAATTATAGCGCATCAGATTGAGCATTTTTATGACAAGGTAGACAAACAATAATTCAAATCGTTCTTAGTTGGAAAATCTTGTAAGAAAGATGGTTGAAGTGAGATAAATTCATGACTATACATGATGACGTATGTATGTTTATCATTTCAGTCATATCACAGAATGTATACTCAAGTTCTTCTAGCCTAGAGTATCTACAATCAGGGCCGGTCCTGAGTTTTTTGCTGCCCTGGGCGAAACAATTTTTGATGCCCCAAATATGACTATTAATAACTGAGTACAAAATATTGTAAACAAACATTGGGCGATCTTTTACGGATACAACTTTTAAACATGCCCTCCATATCGACGCAATCAAACCTTTGACAAGCTTTTTAATTAACTTATGCACAAACCATTGGCTTTTAACATGTTGTATATATTTTTCGATCCTTATCGCTCGGATATAATCTAAAAGATACATTATGCACAAACCAATTTGTGTTAACACGTTATCACATATTTATATGACTAACATTCGATTAAAACTGTATGTAACATATTATTATGAAGTTAAAAGTAAAATCTGAATATTTTACATGTACAAAGTAAAAAGTATGAAATAAATAAAAAATGAAACTAAAAGGATAAAAAAAAATGTAAAACTTGAATGTCAAATATAGAGCTGGAAATGAGCCGAGCCGCTTGTAAAAATCTCGGGATCGGATTGGTAAAAAGCCCGAATGAGCCGAGCCTAAACAAGCTCGAGCCTAATTTACAACTCATTTATTAATCGAGCTCAAACCCGAGCTTTACAAATAAAGTTCGATTGGCTCGCAAGCCTAAACGACATTAGGATATTTTAGGTAGTAAACATTTATAAAACGTTATGCATTTGTATTATAGGCGAGCTTATTAACGAGCTCAATAACAAGTTTATTAACGAGCTCAAAATAAATGTATTACGAGCAGAGCTCGAGTCTAATTTTAATTTTTCATTGCCCAATTGTATAAACGAGCCAAGCTCGAGCCGAGCCGGAGGTTGTATAACATACTACGAGCCGAGATCGAGCTTAAAAATTAAGGCTCGAACCGAGCTGAGCTTGAGCTCGAGCTTTATAAAACTTAAACGAGCCGAGCTCGAGCGTCACTAAAATAAAA
Source organism: Tanacetum coccineum (assembly GCA_026074375.1). NCBI lineage: Eukaryota > Viridiplantae > Streptophyta > Magnoliopsida > Asterales > Asteraceae > Tanacetum > Tanacetum coccineum. The sequence continues at coordinate 28,468 of BQNB010078276.1, forward strand.
GTACAAGATGAAAAACAAGTGATTAATTAACATTTTGAATATTAAAGCGGATCAAAATATCAATGTTGGTTCAAAAATAAAAATATCAATGTAGAAAGAAAAAATAGGTACTAGCCGACAAATTACCTTTGGAAATAGCAAAATGAGGAAATGACTATTCTTATTTCACATATCCTTTTTCTTTTAGACTACTACTATTAATCACAGGTTATTGCTTTCTCGTACTACTCTTCTACTTCATTTCATTTTTCCTCCATGGATGAGAAACAAAAAAACATAAACTAAGCATCGCATAGCATAAATAAAATTTATACAGAACACCATAAAAATGATGCCCCCTGACTGTTGGATGCCCTGGGCCGTCGCCCGTACCGCCCATAGCCAGGGCCGGGTCTGTCTACAATGCATCAAATTTTTAAAGATTTAATAAATTTAATGCGTTTAATGCCAAACACATTTAATGACTAAGGTTTTCATAAAAGACTTGGGTGCGTTTGGTTTACTACGTGGAATCATTATAGGTATGACTTGGTTATATAGAATGAATGTGATTCGATATGATAATTTCATTAATTGTGTTTGGTTTGTTTTTGAGAACATGGTTAGTTTGTGAATATGAGAGAAATATTCTATAATAGTAGACCCAATTATGAATTAAATTTGTAGTTTGTGAATATGAGAGAGAAAAAATCAAGTTAAATAATTATTTTATTTAAAAAAAATGATAGAAAATATCATAGATTCATAGTCACTAACATACCTTTCTATCACATTTGGTAGATTCTATAAGTTTCATTCAATCATTACATCATAACAAACATTATGTATGACTTTGACACTCATACCTCTATTCTCATATACCTCAACCAAACGCACCTTTAGTGTTTACCAAGTCTTTGTAAAAAGCTTTTTAATTTTTTTTAATGCAACGCAAAAACCCTCTCAAAAAGTTTTTTGAAATAGTAAAAAGTCTTTTACAACTTTGCCCATTAGAAATGCTCTTACATATCAATAAAAAAAACCCACTAAACAAAAAGATAGCTTTATAACATGGACCTCTGTTTTTTCATCCCTTACTATAATCTTTTTGTTGTTTTCATTCGTACTATTAACTAAAGAGTTATAATAAATTAGCCCATGTTAAAGTAATGTAATGTAAAAAATTGTTAAAGAGTAAATGATTTAAAGTAAGAACACAAAACTTTTTCAACGTTTAACCATTTATAATCTTTATTAAAGAATTATACCCTGTTATTTGCGGAATAACAATAGGGATTGAATGACAATGTATGGTATGATAATCTCATCTCTAATAACTCGAAGTAAACCAAAGTATTACTTTAAGTTAACAACTATGCTAACCAACTGAAACTAGTTTCAAGCACCTAGTTGATTTGGATGAGTAGGGTTTCTGAGTGATTTTGTATCACTAATTGCATAAATGTAAAACCCTATTCCTTTACAAGTGCACCTATTTATAGTGCTAAGATGGGTAAGAACCCATGTGGATGATAAGTGTATGTCCCCAAGTTGATTGGACAGGTACATTCGTATTGTCTCTATTACATATGCATATAAGTAAGGGGACAACACGCTTTCGAAAGATCAGTGATGACACTGACCTTATTCTTATACTCATACAATGATAGTTTGACTTAAGGGGATAAGTACTTGATTTTATCCCTTCAAACATATCCCTCTCATTCTTTGGTATCTAAGTCTTTAGGTCTTCTTTATGTCTAAGGAGATCGTATGAGGTTCAGTGAGCTTATTGCCACATCTCACTGAACCCATCACCTTCTTCTTTGGTTTAGGGACTTCATTCACTGAGTACCGCGTCACTGAATGGCGAATATTTCTTCAAAAACTCTAATTGAACACTTAAAGGCAACTCACTGAATGATTGTTCATTTAGTGACCTGAGCAATGTTAAAAGTTATCTAACACTTAGGATATTTTCTATTCAAATCCTATGGTAAAGACCATTGGGCACTGAATTGGCACAACAACCTCCTCCTATTTGGATATAAATATAGCTCAAGTGTTTTTTAGTGTAAGTGAGTAAATACTGCTTCTTTTTACACTGAATCTAGAAAGCGGGTAAAGGATATTGATAACATAAAGTACT
>BQNB010078277.1:0-30594 GCA_026074375.1 Tanacetum coccineum
AAAGACTACAGGGTAGGCTAAGGGGAAATGGTGTAACGAAACATATAGGGTTTAAATAAGGATTGGCTTAACAAGGTGATCTAGGGGTTTCTTGCACTGACATTGAGTGCAAAAAAGGGTTTTACACGGGGAGGTCGACAAGTCAGTGTGACAACTCGATAAACACACACATAAAGGCTATTTCGGTGAATTCCTAATATGTTGCCTTCTTGAATTGCCTATTCCAACTAATCAATTAGGTCTTGAAATGATGTACATGCCCAGTTCTAAAGTCTAAAATACTACCGGCACACTCATATTTTTGGTGGATTTTTTATAATAGATGAAAATGGAATTATTAGGCTTAACCTCACCAATTGGAATAAAGGGTTATAGTGCGTTCGGCAAAGATTAATTCTAGTTTATTAGGAAAAACATGTCAAAATTTTTAAATTGGCACAATTTTTCAAAGAAAACTAGAAAATCGAAGGCAAATATTAGTTAAGTGATAATTCTACTCCCATCCCCCACTTGGTTTGTAAAATATCCCTATTGTATAATTAAGGAAATGAAAATTCAAAAACAAGAGTAGAATTAGAACAGAAGACTCCCCTGGATTTGCTCGGTAGTATGAAGAGACAACATGCTCTAAGCCATGCTCCAAGTCTGCTTCCTCGAGCAACATCCACCATCTAAAATATCTCCACCATCCTCCTAAATAGCATTCGACTATACCGATTTGGAATGCTTCCTTGCAGGTTGATTAATATCCTAGCACCCCATCATGTGCATTACCTATATAGTTGCAAGAAAGACTAATACCAAAAGCATAAACCAAGGTAAAAAGCATCATAACACAAAATATACAAAACGATACAAAATAAACGTAACTCACTTTTATAGGAATCACGGTTGCATTTAGCGTATGCAACAAGCCTTTTATACCACTTGGCGGCCTAAGTGGATGATGAAGTCTCGTGAGGGTTTTCAGAGAACATACCCACAAAGTTCATTTACCAATATACACGGTTTTATAAAGTTTCAAACATTTTAATGATTTTGTAGGATATTGGATATCCTAACACAATGAATGATTTAGGGGTTGGCTAATTAAACTTAGAGAGAGAAAGTGAGTTCTAGTGATAGAAACTATACTTTATGTGTGTGTATTATAAAATGATCAACCAACCCATTCCCATGGCTGGAAAGGGGGTATAAATACAAGAGTTTGATGCCTTTAAGTGGGCTTTGGAGTGGGCTAACATGTTGGGTAAAGACCCGACCCAACACCATACATCATACGATAATTAAACGATTAATGTTAAGGCTACGAGCTAACCTATGCTAGACATTACACAGGGTGACCGAGTCTTTTACATGGATTTTCTAATATCTAACAATCTCCCCCTAAGGGAGGTCACCCCAGAAAATACAAATTAAATCCTAGCAATCTATGAGTTAATCTTTGACTCTGGCTCGTAGTCTTTGATTCTTCATTCATTGATCTCTTTGTACATAATGTAGTGATCTTTGAGTTTAGTTCCTTTGACTTGTGTGATCTTTGAGAATCCTTTAAGATCATCAGCCACAGCAAATCTCCAAATCATCCTTGTGGTAGTGTTGCCTCCATGTGATGTTGTGACCTTCGAACCGGCATACTCACACTTTTCTGGATCATGATAGCAAGCATTAGAGTTGCGTAATCTGTGTTGTTGGTCTTTCAGTTATCATAATGTCCATGATTAAGAATACGAGGTGTGAGCATGGGGTCATAAATTGATGTGTCTCTTGCCAACATCTGTTACTGTCGAGATTCTTGCATGTATATGTTAGTAATAAACAAACGAAAGTGTCTTTGTTTACTTTCGTTGAATAAGGTTGCAAGAACCACGGTTCCCCGTTAATCAGTATAAATACTGCTTGTGATCAGGTAGAATTTCCGAAGAATCTCCTTGACAGGTAACTTGTGAAATCCTAACATCGAGTACCTAACCTTACCATCCTTATAGAGCCATCACTTGTTACCTACCAAGAGCTTATTTGTGATAACAAGTAAGATCCTAAGAGTCCTACGCATTATCCTCGTGGTATTGCCAGAACATCAAGTACCTAACCTTACCATCCTTATAACTCCAATAAAGTAATTACAGGGTCGGTCTTTGGTATTTCCACAATTGCCATCATACACCATTCACTCCCCCTCAATATGTGCATCAATATACAAAAAGGTTTAGCACATATGGGAGAGCCTACACTAGAGTCCAAAAGATCACATTTTTTATCAGATATTCATAGTTAAATCACATTTTCTCCCTCAATCAAAAATTTCAAACCCGTTGAGATTTTAGGTCTCAATTGATTTAAGTTAGGAAATTTTGGGAGAAACTGTGTCTGATTTATACAAGCCTATGATGGAACATATTATAACTGAGTATACGGATACAAAATACATTGTAATCACTACTTTATTATGTACATATTACAACAACATATATAATAATAATACCCCACACGAGATGGACCTTGATTGCCGAGATGATGTGATCATTCGGTTCTCTTCAGCAGTCTGTAGTCTCCCTCTCTTATCCTTCCACCAACAAAGCTTTCCAGGTTCCGGAAGATTCTCCTTGTCTTAAGCCGTTTCTGTATGGCAAACATGAACTCCTTGCTTCTGTCGACATCTTTCCTTGTCCAAAACCGTGTGTTCAAACCCGGATTCATCCTGTTGACCTTGAATTCCTTGACCCGGTAGTCCAATGCCTCATCAATCTGTTGCAGAGTGCCGTCACTGAACTTGTGGATCTCATTGAACCGCATGATCATTTGAACCCCATATTTATCCCTAAATGTGACGGCCCTTGGAGAGTCAATTACTGTGAAGTCGTGCTTGAACTCAAAGCCAGTGGCATCCCATCGAGGTTTGGTGAGGTTTAGCTGCGTCTGGTAGCTTTCAATCCCCAGCTGGAAGTCTTCTACGCGTTGTCTTATAACCAAGTTTCTGGTCCATAAGTTGACAGCAGTAGTGAGAATCTTCTTATCTTCGGGTGGTAGATGGTTCAGGTGACCTTGAAGATTCAATAAGTACAGATCTTCAAAGTCACTAGGGTACAGATATTTGAAGTCCCTTTCCGCAATAGTATATTCTTTAAGATCAGCTCTACGAAGAACGATCTTCTTCATGTAATCGTACCCATATAAGGAGAAGACTTCAATTCTGACAACACTTAAAATCTGCATATGAGTCCTAACAGCTCTGCGATCACCCTCAGATGTGTGTCTGTCAATGTAGAATCATTGTCTTTGGAACCACCAGTGAGAGATACCATACATAGCGGCGATGTCATACTTGCATTCCTCTTCAATCCACATCTGATCGGGTACCATTTGCTCTAAGCCAACATCAGGATAATAGGCCGCCTTCATCTTCGAATGGACAATGCAGGCCTGCCACTCTTGCGACCGTATCATCGATACTCCAAATCTTTGTTAAAGAAGAAGTCAGATTGAATCGTGACTTGACCTGGTGGACCACCCAGTGGTAGAGGTTTGCTGACATTATACCTGATGATTGACTCGTCCACTTGATCGGTTAGTAGTTTATGGCATTCTTCGATTTGGTATTGAAGATGAATCACATTAGGATGGAAGACTTTGACAATTTCATATGTAGGGCCTTTTAGGTCTTGTTGTTTAAGTTTAGTGATCCCTTGCTTTTTGCAGAACCAGTCTATAAAGATTGCCATGTCACCAGTCTGCGTAAGTAACGAGTTCTTTGGAGGAGGTACATAGGTGGACGCTAGAGCAGATGCCCAGTTGTTCACTAGAACAGGCAGGTCAGATGATGGGATGGACCAGGTAGGTTCTGGTGTAGCAGGTCTGTCTTCAGTAAGTGGCTTCCACTAATTTTGCCTTAGGTTCACCATGGGAATATGATCATGGCCAATGTCTTCATCACCAGACGACTGTACTTGTTCGTCATGAGTCGTATCATTATCCATATATAGCTCTTCAGGAATTGATAAGATAGACAGTTTGAGTCTTGTGTCAGTAGTCATCCAAGCTGTATATTCAATTGAAGCAGCTATCTTTGAAGAGCTTGGAGCATCGGTGCTTGTAGACTGATCACGCTGGTTGGTGGATGGAGGTGGAGGAGGAGGAGGCAATTGAGACGATCTAGAAGCTCTTGGAGTTCCATATGAACTTGCTGGTGGTGGAGGAGGAGGTGGCTGATAAGGTGGAGACCCAGGTGGTGTCTTCGATGAATCACGTCTCTTTTTCTTCTTTCTTCGTGCTTCAGCCAAATCAGTTAGGAGATGGTCAGTGTGATCACGGGCCATTGATTTCTCCAGAGCTTCGCACAGCATTTTGTGATCTTCATGAGCTTGGTAGGAATTGGATTCCCACATGCGGTGATAAAGAATCTCCTTCATGTCGGCTTCTGGTAAGTCTTTGAAGCGATCCCTGAGAGGAGCTTGAATAGCCCAGTCAACAGCATCAGTGACGATTTCATCCACCGCTTTGCTCACCTGATGAGGGATATTAAGATTCTCTAGTTTGTATAATCTGGACCCTTGTTTGTCTAATCTTTCCTCTAGGGCTTGGTTTGCCTACACCATATCTGCCATATGTTGTTCAAGTTCACCAAGACGCTTGATCAAGATCGAATTTGAGGAGCCTTGTTATGGTTGAGGTGGTATTGGTGGAAGAGATGTTGTTGTTGTTGTGATGGCAGTGATAGTTGCTGTTGATGTTGGTAGTGGTGCTTGAATCGTTGTGGAGACTGGTCGAGAGACTATGAGATCAATAATCGGGGTGGTCATTAGAGGGACAGAAGAGGTGTCCTAATGAATGGGAACGGTGACCATTGACTGAACCTCTGATTCAGTATTGGTTTTCTCAGGTTCGTCTTCCTGTGACTTCTCCATAAGGAACTGATCGGCGAAGCTGAGTTCCTTGTCAAGATTTTGTAGAGAAGCAGGGTTCCAGCTGAGCTCGTAGGTTCCTCAAGTTTTACTTCACATTCAGTTGGGAGTTTTAGGTTCTCCTAAACATTTGGATAGGCCGTTGTAGTGAATTCTTCATCTATTTGCTCAGGGTTTGGTTGAATTGAAGTATCAAAGGCTTCAAGATCCATGTGTTCAAGGTTTGGTCCAGCATGAACAACATGACTTGATAGAGGTTGAGACGATGCAGCATCACCAGGGTTTGGTCCAGCCTGGCCTTCATCATGTTCACCAGGGTTTGGTCCAGCCTGGCCTTCATCATGTTCACCAGGGTTTGGTCCAGCCTGGCCTTCAGCTTGAACTCTAGCAACCATTCTCGGCACTTCTTTATTAGAATTCGTCTCACTGTCTGTCAGCCCAAGTTCATCATATAATGAAGAAGATTCATCATGACAGGAGGATTCAGTTGGTGTGGAGGTGCGCCTTTAGAAGATAAACTGACCTGCAGGGCTTTTTTTCTTTGGTGTCTGAAGGGTGAGTAGATCAAGGGCAACTTGTTCATCACTGACTTTCTATTTACCCTTTCCTTAAACCACTAGAAGCGGTTGAAATTTTCCAGATTCAGGTTCCATGATCACCACCGGTGGAAGTGGACCCTGACGAGTCAAGTGAACTTCCATTAAGCTTTCTTCCACTACCTTTTGCAGATCAGCCTAATCATTACCAATCCTAGTTTCATTCTTTAGAACACCTTCGTCAACAAATTCATCTACCAACTGAAGAGAGCTCTTTTTCGTTCGCTTCTTCACCACCTTACCAGCTTTGGATCATTTGGCTGGAGATGGCGCCTCAGATGTCTTCATAACCAGCTTTTGTTTCTTTTCCTGAGACTTGGCAGGTGCAGGTTTAGGTTTCTTGGTTGCTGCTTTAGGTGCTAAGGGCTTAGATTGCTTGGATGCTTTGGGTTTGGTAGCCTTAGCAGGTTTAGGAGCAGGAGAGTCAGGATCACTAACTTCTTCACCAGCAAGATATCTTTGATGCTTAGCTACTTTCTCCAGATAAGCATTGTAGTATTGTTCACCTCGAATGTCATCAGTGATAAGATCATTCGGAATAGGCATCCCAAAGACTTCCCGTTTGGTTCCCTTAGCACTAAACTTGAGATATCCAAGAACAGGCTCTTCATTAGGCAAATGAAGTGGAGAACCTAGTCTTGGGTGGAACTTGTGCTTGCTTTGTAAGTAATAGACGATCAGCTTGGTGAACCTAACACTCGGGATCACAATAAGGGTGGCTTTCTTCTTTCCCTGAGTATGTTGTGCTAGATTCTTTTTGTCTTCAATGAAAGTATGGATGGATTGGGTGAATTCTTCCCACATCCTCTCTGCATAATCGATATGGGCTCGATTGACGATGCCCCAAAGAATCTGCAACACTGGAGCCCTTGGTCTTTCAAACCCTGAAGTCTTTCCCGTAAGACACAAGTTGATGACTGTTGTGAGTGCTCTCCACGGTTGAAACATGTCATTAGTCACGACATCTGATAAGGTTCTGACAACTCTCGGATAACCCAGATCGTTGACAAACTTGATAAGAGCATCAGGAGTTGGTGGGGAAGAAAATGCATTGTTGGTGTCGACTGGTGTGATTTGAAGTGCGTCTCTGAGTGTGTCTTTGGTGAGATCGAACCATTGCTCATCTAGTTGACAGCTGTAACTCCCGGTTTTATTGTCATATCGAACAGTGTCCCAAAACTGCTGAATATAGATTGATGGAATTGTCGAGGAAGCAGTGAAAGCTCTGAAGAAGTTGGTGTGCTTCAGAATATCCACCGCAATCTTGTAGATTGGATTACTTTGCGACCTTTCAACATCCAAATAGCAGTTGCTTTTTCCTATAGGCACCCATCTGATGCGAGGCAGGATTTGATCATCAGTACGAGTGGGTGGTGCCATAGCAGGTGCTTGTTCAGCAGGAGCATTAACATTAACATCAGCCATTGTATCTGCACAACAGTCACATTCACAGAAAGATGTGCATACAGAAAGGAGATGTTAGATGTGAGCAAATGCTCAAGAGTTAATTAGTTATGGACTATATCTAAGAAAAGGACACTTAGATCATATGAAAAGTGGTGATCAACAGATTTGTCAAAACTCTTTGGAGTCAACGGGACGTTAAACTCACTGGAAAGAGGGAAGACCAAAACGCATATGGACCAAATACAGTGACCAAATCGCAATGGTATGAGCAATACAATACAAAAAACGCAAAGGTTAATACCATTAGGCAAAACGGCAATACACAAAAAGCATGCACTAACAACGGCAAGCCACAAGCCGCCCTCCCCCCCTAGGTAGCCCCACCCCCCCCCCAAAGCAAAACTGCCCGTGCCCCATCCAAACCCCTCTGCACTCATGAACTATTTTATTAAAACCTAACCCCAACAACCACAGTGTTATTCCCAAAACACACCCCAAAAAACTATATATATATGAGTCTCGTGCCGTACTAAGCAAACGCTAAACCAACAAAATGAGAGTAGAGAAACTGAGTTCGCGCTCGCTGTATATAAAGGAGAACCAAAACGAGCTCCCACTTCGTAGAAAGCAGAGCAGAACAAGATCGCAAAACAGGCAGAAAATACTGGCAGGCAATATAATATTCATTAATAGAATAGACAAAAGCAATCATTTGAATTTTTTTTGCTAACGACAAATGAAAGGGCTTTTATTATTTTAATAATTTTTAATTGTATTTAAAGCCAAACGCAATGTACTGCGTTTTGACCTGTTTTCACTTAATATTCAAAATCGCAACTGGAACCCAACAGGCAAAACGCACCTCATCGCCAAACAAGAAAAAACAGGCTCATAAAGAAACTTTCACACTCAAAAAACTCGAATCTAGAAACATCAGAGCAAAACGCAACAAGAATCTTCATAGCAAACGCCCAATAACGGACACATCTTAACAAAACGCATAATAATAAAACAACCAAAAACGTCAACCAATAATCATTTATAACGCATAAATTTTCATCACTGAAAATACACCCAAAATTTTATGACTCAATAATCACTAATGTCACCTCCCATCCTCAAATACGCTCCCAAATAAATCGTATAGAATAATCTATGTCTTGTATTATTAAATCTTCCTTTCACAGACATGTCACTCCTCTAAACTATGACATGTGAATAATCACACAAAACTAACATAATATCAACTACTGTGTAACTGTACCACCTCAGAAGAACTTTCGCTCATATACGATCACCTCACGCACTATATATATTAGTACCAAACACAAAATTACAAAAGACACCCACCAAATTTTATTCATAAACCAAAAACGCAGTTCCCTGCACATATTTTAAAAAATAATACAAAAAAAATAAATTATTGTAAAATAAATATAACAATTCCGTAATCCTAGTAAAACATCAATCATCATTATCATAGTAAAATACTGTACACAATATACCATAATTCACATAAGTTAACGTAGTATCTAATATAAATAGAAAAGTTGATAATAAAATAGAACAAAAAAAAATCAAAAAATAAATGAATGTAATTCCTAACACCAAATCAACTCTGATCATACCCATGACATTTTTTGTTTGTCGTCAGTTATTGACTCATAATAAAGCAAGATCATTACTGCACAGCTTCTCTCCATAAGTTTATAATTGTCTCAATACTCTTGACGTCCCCCACCATATTAGATACTGCAAGATGTGTATATTATCTCATTGACATATATAATAACTCACACAAACGTCAGCTCCAAAACCTCTCCCCACGACTATGTCCCCAAATTGCCCCCAATTGTGTCACCCCACTTCATAAAATATACTCACACTCACACCGCCTCTCAACATTACTATGAATGTACTAATCCTGAAAATATAGAGATGCCTCAACTTGCTCTTGTGTGTTAGAATAAACAGTGCGATTGTACATATTTCAGACTCTCCTGTATCTCTGTCACACTCAAAATGTCCATAAAAAAATACTTTGACTATGTAATCATCACACAATAATGTCACTAGACCGTTGAATTGGATAACGCAACAAAGCATATCATACAGCAAACAAAGTCTTCATGGCTCTATCTCTTCGTAGAATTACCCCGATGACGAATTACTAATCACTGCTTTTACGTGACTGCATTCTACCATATGTAATGTAGTTTAGAACCAAAATTGTCGCTGAATTGACTAGAACACTCAATACAATTGTTGTGCCGCCCTAACTCCTTACACCTGTTACCATAACCATACCTTACAAGATGACCCTAACGTCATCATACACTCTCACCTTTTGTCACAACGTGTGTATCTCATTGCCATCTTTTCCTACTCTAATCGCCATACCTTCCTTACCGTCATCATCATCTTCAAGACCCATGCAACTAAGCTCAGTGTATCATCAGTATAGCAACTACCCTCTGCCTGACTCGATCTCCAAGAAACATATATTGTTAATCGGTACTCTCACTTCTGTCTATCAGTCCAATCCCTTGTTCTCTAGTAGAATGATAACACAACTCTCGAACACCACCATCCATCCATTACCCATTCCACCTCTGACCCATACCTCCCATTTCTTGCATGTAAATACTCTGTACCAAAATTCTCGTGAGCAGACACATATCTAATGACGCATATAAACACTCCATAAGGTATTACACTCAATAATACACCTGACTGACTACAGATCGCGACAACTACATCTACCGTACTATTACAATACTTTTTTCTCATATACTATCATTATCCCCCATACATCTAAATGTGAATATAGTGATGCTACGCAATCAATGATTGCAACACTATGATAGAATACATGAATTATCTCAAACATAGTATAATATCGTGACAAATACACATCATCACTCCTACCTGCCCCTACCAATCTCAATCTGTACCCCACGCCCCATACCCTATTCTCTAACTCAGAACACTCTCAAATAGCCTCTGACAACAGACCATATCACCGCTTGTGCATACATGAACTCGCCAGCCCACTCAATACTATCTATCGAGAGATGAACAATGACCTCTATCAGATCCTCTGACAATGTCTATGTCGAAAGATCACGACCGTCACAAAAAAAACGATACACTTGTGCTGACTAGACACTTATCCAAGCCATACTAAGTCACTAAAAACAAAGCAAGATAGATTCACTCAAAGTACACATATTTTATAGACACGCAAACGCGAGAAAAGCTCATCTTCTGCTATTAAATCATGTAGACAAGCCGATTTTCCCTCTTCACTGGATCCTCAATACCGCTATTTTTATCATGCACTGTGTAAAGCTAAGACGATATCTAGGATCAAAGACCGATCACCTCACGACTCTGGATACCCTAGGAATGAGTTTGTACCCTAATACCGCACCTATGTTGGAAGCCAGGATAATGCTGACAAACTGTTCACACCCGCGAGAGTGTGCCTCTGTGGACTGACACAACTACTCGCTCACACTGTGTGTCTTCAGTTGTTGTTTGTGATGCGCGCTCAATGTACTTGTTAACACTTGTCTATTTGTGAGAATAAACATCAGTCCGACACAGAACTAATGATCACACGCACAGCTAACTGCGAATATTAGACAATTATTGATTTCAGCATAAGCCATGATCAAAAATAGAATCTATCGATGGTGTATTTTGAAAGAGAGAAGAAAGTTTCTAAAAGAATTTCGCTTTCATCATAATACTACGCTCTATCACTCATTTAACAGTGACATCCCTTCCCCCGTAAGACCTCGACTCATAGTATGTGCAAATGATCATTGTAGCTGTAGTGATCTCTCAATAAGAACAAAATCAAATATTCTAATAAGATAATCCCACCCTAAATTCTCATGTTCTATTATTATTTTATATATACTCATATTGCTATCTAACCTATAGGTAAAACCACATTAAATCCGCCGATATAAGACAATTATCCAATCTTCCAACAAATCAAAGTATTGACTGTTTCGTTTTAATACTCGCTCTTAATCTTAGATTTAAAAAAATCATACAACAGAACATCAAGCTATTAATGAGATAGAATGCGATAAAAAAGTATTTCCTCTTCATCAAAACTCCGCTCTACCGCACGTCTCAACCATTTTGAATATTTGTGTTCTACTTGGTATATCCCCGCATTGTATGTATTGATGCACATACATGGTCTTATTTTCTTTTTGAGTTCTATGTGATGCAAATATAGCATCTGCTAAGGGGCTTTTAATCCAAAACCAACCTCAAACATATATAAAAGGTTACATAATGTAGCTTATATATTCAGTAGATTTTTATATGCCATTAATGATTGATTTTGAACTGTTCTGGATTTAGGATTTCTACTAATAAATTGTTCTTGAAAATCACAAAGAGACGTCAATAATGCATACATACACTTGAATGTGTAATCTTCGTTTGTACACTGGTTCAAATAGACGCACAGCACCACAGTTTTGTCTTGTCAAATGTACTGTATAAATACAACGCTCCAACTCTCATCCGCAAGAAGAGAGCGGTGTGTGCTTACGTTGTAAGCAGCAGTTTGAGCATCTTAAGATCAGAACTTAGGTTGAATTGAAAATTAGTTGAGGCTACGAATTCAAATAGGAGATACAGTAAATAACTTAATTTGTAACTCGCATAAGAGGGTGATTGTCAATGAGGCTGTAGTAAAGCTGACACAGTCAGCCAAGAGTGTGGACGTTTAGAGAGTGAGCATTCTGATCCCCTAAGTCATCAACCGCCATACTGATCATCATTTTCATGCTAAACCAAACCACCCCCTTAAAGTAGTCTAAAGGAGTTTTTTAGACTGATTTTGAGGAAAGGATGGAGCTAGAGTGTAAGTGATTTCTACCAGTCGGGTTTAGTAAGTGCTTTGAATAGCTTTATAGTGACTAAAGGTTTAATACAGATATTAAATCAGCTTGTAAACTGTTGTGCACTATGAGTACGTAAATTGTTGAAAGAAATGCGCTGTATCACAGTTGTCATAGCAAAATAGAAACGTCATTGTTTTGTAGAGGTAAAATGTGGGATAAGATTAGCGATCGCATAAGCTTATAAAAAACAAAACTGACATACACTTTAAAATGCTCTTAAAAGAAAGGGCTTTTTCAGATTTGTTGATGTGAGATTGGAAGACGAGTCTGAAGAAGAGTTGTAGATTAGTGTTGTGTGTCTTCGGCTTCGGGTTGGCTCTTTTAATAGTTGACTGTGATGTCTTCACTTGGACTTGGGTTGTGTGTTGTTGTGAGAGTGAGGAAGGCAATCCAAGCGATCACAAGCCTTTCATTTGGTTTATAAGACACCATCTCAGGACCATTTGATGGGGTTCGGGTTGAGTGTTTTCCAAGTGGAGGGGGTAAAGTGGGGCAGGGTAATAATGGTGGAAAAGGTGAGGGAATGGTTGGTATAGTGTACGGAGAGGTGGTTGGGCTTGAAACAGTGGGAATAGGGACGGGTGGTATGGTTTTGGCGCGATAGGGGTTGATACTGGGGGTGGTTGCAGGGTTTTTTAAACGCGATGATGGGAGGAAGAGTGAACACTTGTCCCCCATTCTTTCCTTCTCTTGTCACTTCTTGTTTTCACGCCTTTTTATAGTTATAAAGAAGTTTTAGAAAAGTGGCATACAAATATGGCACTTGTGTTTTTATAATTAAAAGTAAAAGAGTTTTGGCTATTTTGCAAATTGGCTCCCGGCTGTTTTATAACCTAAAGGAAACTGCCATTTGGCAGTGTCAGTTGTAGGCCTTGGCTTTAGTTTACCACTTTTGCTTTTATAAAAACACTTTTAAAAATGACACTGTAGTCCTAAAGTTTTGATAAAAATAGGTTTTTGGGCATTTTTTGTTGGCTTGTATTGGGCCGACCATGGGTTTGGGTTTGGGTTTGTGACCAATAAGGTTTAGGCTTATGTTATTGGGCCTATTTGTAGTGGGCCCAATATGGACTGGAGTGGGTTTTGTGTGTTCTAATGTGAGAATTGGCTGTAACTCGGGCTAGGATTGGGCACTTCAAAGTCTTCACAGTCTTGTAGAAGGCACAATGGGTTGTTGTAAATAGATTGAGGGACCCATTTGGTTCTTTCACACAGTCTCAATAAAGTATTATTATTGGGCTTTACGGCCCATTGTCAGATGGGTAAAGTTTGATTCTCGAACGTGTATTCTTCAGTATTTGACTCTGCTTTGAAATTTTTGGACTTGTGGCTTGATTTAGCAAAGTTTTTCCATTTCCATGCATAAGTTGTTATCATTTTGGCTTGGTTTTCTGTCTTTTTTGTTGAATATCCTTCTGAACATTACAAAGGACAAAACAACATGTAGAGTTGGCAGTTGTTTTTTTGTCTGTTTTTTAGTTTTAAGCTCGTTTTTAGAGGGTAAAAGATGATGATGTAATTACGCACTTAGCAATTAACTTGAGAAGTATTAAATTGTGCTGAAGCAGGTTCTTCAAATGAAGATTTTTGGGTAGGGTTTTGTAGACTTTTATTTTTCTTTTGTTACACATTGCTACCAAGAGGTGAATTGTGATCCCTTTATACCTTTCTGATAGCTACATTTGTTAGATCTGTGCGCTCCGAAAGTGGAAAGGACTTAATTTGTTCTTCGGAGCTCCCCTTGAACTCTTACTCTTTTCAGGGTAACAAATATATCTCCATTGATAAGGTTTAAAAAGAGAACTTATTGATCCTGAACCTTGCTATCCTTTGCTTCTTTTACTTTTCATCTTCTTCCTCAAACTTGTCTTCAAGCTTTTATACCTTCTCATTCAGCCTTGAAAGATTTCTGTTCAACAGCTGACTGCTTAGTTGCATCAGTTCATTTTCCAAAGATTTTACTCTTGACTCCCAGCCCTAGGTACAGATATCCGATTAGGTTGCCTTAGTTGTCATTTCTTCACTAGATTCTTAATGCATCGAAGCTCAGGTTGTCATGTGAAGGTGGTGGGGACATATGATAAGAAGTTTCAAAATGATGGACTTCTGTATCCTTGTATGAAGTGAGTATGGTGTTTGAGGAGATGGTGGAAGTGTTGGAGTTGAATGGTCAGGAATGGTAGAGACTGGTGGGAGGGGATGTTGTTTGTACAGGGTTGAGTTGGAGGTGTTATAGATGTTGGTTGTAACTTGAGGTTGAGGATGGTGGTTGTACAGAGTTGATTACAGTTGGATGGTGCGGGCGCAAGTGTTGGTGGTTGTGTTATTTGACTACATTGGAAGCTGATCGACGGGTCAGTCGGTTGAAATACTGACTGTGTTGGGTGATTGGATCAGAACTTGGTTGAGGTTGACCTTGCATCATTGGTTAGCATATAAGGCATCAATGGTCTATGTATACCTTGACAAAACCTCTTTTCATATTTCTCAAAAATCTTTTTGGTTAATGATACAGGGACAAAAAGGTTTTTGTTTTCAGTTTGACATATTCAGAAAATCATTTGAAAAGAAAACTGGGGGTACATTAAAACTATTGATTTGCTTTTTTAAAGTGTTAGTCATTTTCATCATAAGATAAGTTTAGAAAAGTTAAAGTACTCTTCAGTGGAAAATGACAGATCAATAGCTAATGGCGATGTACTTATTTGTTGTCTACCAAACTGATCCCATCTCCACTTTTGGGAGCTTAGACAGTGAAAGAATATGATGATTAAGGAATTCTCCATTTGGGGTGTAAAAGTGACTTTCCAAAATGTAAATGTTCTGTCATTGACGTACCCAATATTTTGCAATCCTGCAAAAATTCTGTCTTTCATTTTTGAACATATGAATGCCTGAAGCTCTGCGAAATGCGAGTTGCATCGCCTACAGACTCTTCAGTATTGTATATCAAATGTTCTAGTGTTGCATCAATGTTGTTTGATGGTCCATATGCAAGTGTTCTTAGCTGTATGCAAGTTGCCAAAACTGCTTTGACAATGGACGAAATCGTTGATAGGTGGTTTGTGAAGTGAGACATACCTCAATTTGACGTCTTTGCCCATGGAATATCCACTTTCTCTGTGTGGTTAACGAAGACACTCCTCAGTGGGTTTGTGTAAGAAACACCACACTTGGTTGTGCTTATTGCAAGTACTTTGAGTTGCGCCATTGTGAAATCAGTCATGTGTGAAATTACTTTGAATCTTTAAAAAATTTTGTACTGGTGATTGTGAGTTGTGGACGATTTAGGTTGGTAGTGGACGAAACTGTCTTAACGATTGTTATGAAAAATAAGGTGGGTGTTAAATAGTGATAAGTGATGAAGAGAGGAAATTACTTTATCCCTATATAAGTACTCTAACAGCGTTTTGGCGGCCTAACTAAATCATATCTTCAACCGGTTTATGTTTAAATAAAAATAAGATAATTTATTCTCAAACAGTTTAGTGAAAGGTACCAGACTTAAATCTTGTACGCTACAGACCTTAAAAATAGTCAACAGTATTTAATAGTAACTCATCAGGACTAAATATACTTTCAAACCAGTTTTAATAAAATTTACAGCAAGGAGACCACAACATCATTACTTACATTCAAATGCATCCAATTAGCAGTGGACACTGGCATTTTCTTTTCCATTGCCAAGTGATTTATTATTTAGTAATAGTTATTCTTAGCGTTATTCTAGGAAGAGATAAGCATTATCTCTTAACGCGTTTAGGGTTCCTTAATCTTATAAAAGGAACGTAGAATAGTATTGTAAACATATGTGTTGATTGATCGTTCACAATCAAATAGTAATAGTAATAGCAAGTTTAGTATTTTGTTCTTGTGTTCATCTTGGTATAGATATTGATATTTACGCGTCATATTTGTATCTAAGTTATTGGTATCTCATAGTTTCTTTGGATTTATTCGAGAACGATAAGTCGTTTAAGGCGAATTGAGATCCTGTTTGATAAGGACCTACAGGTTGTAGGGTTTTAGGTAGATTAAGAAAAACCTAACCCACCGCGCCTTAACAGGAGAGGTGATAGGGAAAAAAAAAACTCATTCCTTCTCCCTTAGTTTAATCAATAGACATCCATAGATGGGTCATTAGTTATTAGTCTTGTTCTTTCTTATAGCTTTGTTAATTTCCGCATAGACATTAGCTCTTGGTTTGCAATGGGTATCTCTGGTGATTAGTCGTTGTGATTACATAGGTTAATCACCATCCTTAACAGGCAGTAAAGATCTACCTAGAGTGGGATCCAATAGTAGGATTGTCATAAATTTCCTCAAGTGTAGGCATTTCTGAATCATCTTGGTCAGTATTGGTTAGATTAGTAAAGGATAGTCCATCATAAGGACTGAAAGTACTAACTGGTGTGCTAGCAGTATTAACTATGTTAGTACTGCTAGCTTTAGCAGCTCCTGCTTGAAGAAGCAAATCCTTAGTTTCCTGGGCAAACTCCTTCCTGAGAGCTTCAGTTGATAAATTTGCATCTTGTTCTTTGCAGTTTTAAGTGTTTCAAGCTCATCCAAAAAGACTTGATCCTCCTTATCTACTTGCTGGAAATCAGGATGCTTGGTAGGTTCTTCACCTGCATTATTTACTTTTGAGCTCTTGACTGTTGAAGTATAAGAAGACTATATTGGCAGTACAAAGTAGTCCTGAGCAGATTCAGCTTCTATTAGAGAATCACCTGCATCAATATTTTCTTCTGTACCTTCATTTTGATTAGCTTCTTATGGACGTGCAGTTGGTTTGTTATGCTTGATTCTTGATCTCACAGGTTGTTAAACTCATTGCAATTCTGTTAAATGATCAAGATCAAACAGCCAAGTTGTCCTTTTCCTGCTAACATTTTAGTTTATTCTCTATAAAAGGGCTATGTGCAGGTTTGCTTCAACTCTCCTTGGTTTCTAAATTGTTTCCCTAAAAGCAGCTTGCTTTGTAAGAGAATAACCACTAAAAACCATTCATCTGATGATTTACCATCAAACTTGCCAGTGAGGTCAATTGTATTCAAGAAGGTCACATGGCACCCAAAGAGGTCTTATGTAGGCTTATGATTGGAATTTTTCCAGTAATAAGTTCAGAATGGTCCTAATTGTTCTTATTGTGAGGCTTGGTCCTACTAATACCATATTGTGAGGACATTAACTAAGCCCAAGTACTAACTGCTTCAGGCCAAAAAGTGTTAGTAAAAAATGAATTCTGCTAGCACAATATTATTAGCCAGCCTCAATTAAGGGTCCTGTTCTTTCTTTCAGCAACTGTATTTTGTGTGGCTCGTTGTCGCTAGCATTAGTTTCCATCTCTGGACTCCCTTTTGGACTCACTGAAAAATTCTAAATAAAATCCTTGTTGTTAGAAATTAGTACCCAGTATCACATCTAATAGTTTTAAGCTTTTGATTGATCAATTGTTCTCAATTTGGGCGTTATAAAGTGCCTAAGGATCTCCACTAAATCATCCTTAGTTCTTAAGAAGAACACCCAACTAAACCTGCTAAAATCATCAGTGATACCATGAAAATAAAATTATTATGGTTTATAACTCACTTTACAGATTGCTAGGGTCCCAAAGTGAAGTAATCCATATGCAGAAGCTTGTATAGGGGCTCTGACTAATAGCGCTTACTGAGTTGGCTGTTACAGGTGGCCTTGTGTTGACGTTCCTTTCTGACAAGCAACAGAGAAGTGTGGTCATTGTTTTGAAAAATCTTTGAAGGTAAACCTCTTACAAGGTTTCCCTTCACAAGTTTGTTTAAGTTTTTAAAGTTAACATGACCCAACCTCCTATGCCATTTGTTAGATTCATCAATTGTGGCCTTTGCAATCAAACAAGCTAAACCTCCAGAAGGAACAATGTTCTCTAGATTGAAACTGTACATATTGTTTTGTCTGGGGATTCTAAGTAAGACTTGATTTGCATCAGGTAACTTAAATTCAGGACAAAACAAGACATTCAGAGTCAGTGAAAAGAACCTTGTTCTTCTTGTCACACATCTGTGACACACTGGAAGAGATTGAAATGTTGAAGTTCTTTTTAAACAAGCATGCATCAGTCAAAATCTAACTTTCTGTTTTTAGTTTACCTTTACCAGTTATGTAAACTTTATTCCTCCAAAAGCAACAGGCCACTCAGTAAAGTCTTGATATTCAGCAAGAGTAGGCCTTGTTTCCAAGTCATGTGCCTGGAACATCCACTATCAACAATTCATTTGTTTTGTAAAGCTCTATGTGGATAATCCTACACATTGAATATAATAGAATCCTGCACATTAAATAAAAAAGATTAGTTTCTCTTAGGGACCCAAGCCTTTTTGGACTTGGGTATGCCTAGTAGATCTTTGAAAGTAGCACAATTTATAGGACTTGATCCACCATTGTATATGGAGACTTTGTGCTAGTAATGTCTTTTTGGTCTCCAATTACAACCTACTGAGGGCTTAATAGTAGTTTCCCAATTTCCCCCAACAGCACTAACTGTATTTACCTCAGCAATATTAATCTTTTGTTTTGAAAATTTTGTTCTAAGTGTTGTTGTGTGATTAAAAGGCCTTCTAAATGGTGAATGAGTTTTATGAAAAATAGTTTTTAGGCTAACTCTATTCACAAACGGTTTAACAGTACTAATTTTCCTGGCAGCATTAGTACTGCTTGACTATTAAAATTATGTCTAGCAGTACTAACATTGTTAGTACCGTTAGCTCTAGCAGTATTAACTGGAATTTTGCCAGTTCTAGTTAGTACTGCTGTAGGAACAAATTGGTTTTTATGATTTATTCTTTGCGCATTGTTCCAAATTGGCCTTATCTCCCTTTGACTAGACTTCTTCCTCATCCTATTGTTTAACTCAGCTTGTTTAGCCATCCTCTTTTCATGGAAATCACAATCTCTAATAAGATGAGTAAGACTTCCACATACAAAACATGTTTTTGTAGTAAACCCATATCCTATCCCTTTCTTGTCAACTTTAGGATTTTTACTATGAGTGAATTGATTCTTAACAGTTTCCCTAGGAGTTTTTACTTACTGGTTAGCAAAACTAGGTGTTTCCTATTATTCTGTTGGTAGAGACACATACTCATCTTCACTATCTGATTCATACTCCTCAATGATAGGAGCATCAAACCAAACCTTAGGTTGACTTACTACTTTGGGTTCATTTACAGCTGGTTCAGGCAAAGATTTATGTGTTTCAACACTACAATATGATTCACAAGTATCAAATTCACTGGTTTGGGTTTCAGATTCACTAGGTTGAGACTGTTTTGGACCATATGTAAATTGTGAGTAATCTATTTCAATATCAGGACCAGATGGCATGTAATTCCCTATCATGGGTGGGGGTACAGCATGCATTCCTTCTGCTGTAACAAACCTATCATATAAAGGTTGATTTTCGATATCACTTTCCTTATTCATAAATACACTTTGTAAAACTTCATTTTCATAGCTCAAGTTGCCATCATATCTGTGATCCTTATACCCAAGCCCAAATTTATCATTAGCACTCATCTAAGTATTTAACAGTTTACCAAGATTTTTAGAAGAATTGTTCCATTTTTCTACTTTAGCTTTTAAATCATCTTTTTCTTTTTGAGCGTCTGCTAATAGTTTCTTATGGTATGTAAGGACATCTGTTTTATCATCTAAGTCTATTTTCATAAACCTTATCTTTTCCTCATACTAAAGTTGACCTTGTTGATGAGCAACTAATTATGCTTCAACTTTCTTTAAACCTTGAGTATATGCCTGTATTTCTATGCTTGCATCACTAAGTTGTGCTCTCTGTTCATCATACAGTTTTTTAAGTTTAGCATAAGACTCTTTAGATTCTTTTGAACAAGAAGATACCTCTATGTCTAAGCCTGAACTGTTGCAAGCCATCAAAGTATAATCTTCTTCTTCTTCTGAGTGACTGGTCCAATCAACACCTTCTCTATCTATAGTCAACAAAGCTTTAGAGTCCTCCTATTTACCAGATCTTTTCCCATTCTCTCTATCCTTATTCCCAGAGTTCCAAGCATCTCTCCTCCTACTATGTCTGATTTGCCCTTAGTTTTACACTTCTAGCAAAATGGCTGTCTATGTGGCGAATAGTGCATTCGGATTTTGGTTTCATCTAAACCAACTGATTCCATTTGATCAAATTATAGCTTTCTACCGGTACTTTTTGTAGAACTTTTTCATTCTCATTGAAATCATGGCCACCTTCCATCTCAAGTCTATTTCTTCTAAGTCATATTCATCAAGCTGTTCCAAGTCCTCATGATTCGTGTGAGGGACAAACTTGATGTTAGCAGTAAGGAGTATGATGAAGTTTGTTCATACTGTGAGTTTTGACCAGAAGGATTAGAAACACTATAAGTGGTACTAACATCATTAGTACTGCTTGTGTTCTCAGAGACAAATGCTATATTTTGTGTATTTGTAGATGATGCAGTAGAGCCTTTTACATCATTCTCAAAGACTTTTAGATTATTATACAGATCATCAAAGCTGAGAATTGGTCCACTCTAGTTTGGGTCTCATGATTAAGGAAACTTGAGACCAGGCAGAAGGTAGAGATCTAAGGAATTTCTAATTTGCATCCTCAGTGGATACACCTGCTCCATGAATCTCTAATTGACTCAGAAGACTTTGGAACCTGTCATTAGCCTTTTTGAAGCCCTTCTGGAGTTGATACAGAGAATAGTTTAAATGTTGCTTTAAGATATACTTCTGCAACTTTCTTTGATTCGTCATTTCACCAAATTAGATTTGTTTGGCATCCCACAATCTCTTTTGGCATTAGTCATCTTATGATTTTAACAAGATGATTCTTCTGGTAAAGCCATTAAGCAAATAAGGTCCTAGCTTTTCTTTCCCTTTCTCTGGCTAGGATCTCTTCTACAGTCCTTGGAGGCAGAACCTTGATTTGACCTTGTGTATCTGTAGTGATTGATACAAGACCATTCCCATTTTGTATAACTTCCCAAGTTGGATAGTCTGTATGGGGCAAATAATGTTCTATTTTCATGGCCCATATATCGTATTCTCCCTTTTTGAGAATAGAAGTTTGATGTCGAAATAACTGTGTGAGGAGTTTGTTGTGTTGTTGGTGTTTGTGATGTTGAGGGGGTGGTGGTGGTGGAATTTCATTTTGTGATCCAGACGTGATTAGTTTTGTAGGATGGTGAAGTATAACTGGTTTTTGTTTGTTCTTCTTACTAAGAGTTTCTCACAGGCTCTGATACCACTTATGAGTCCCAAACTGAACAGATCTTTACAGCCTGATAAGGGTGATAGCCAACTTGTATAAATACAGTTTGACTATATAGAAACACTAACTATGAATACTTATTGTATATGCGGAATCTATACAATAGTATTAAGAAGAACAATGGAATAAAATAAACTTTGATATTAATATGTTAAAGTGGATTACAAGATTACTAAACTATCGAGATATGATTGTATGAGTGTATTATTGAATCCTTATGTCTAACTATTGTCCGTGAGGGATCCTTTTATAGACTAAGGATAAACCCTAATAGGCTTACAAAACGCTAACAGATAATACATATCTTTTCCTTTAATATCTCATCATATCGCTTAAACCTGGTACTAACTACTTTCTACTAACTGATCAATACTTAAACACTTTGTACTGTCTAGTATAATAATAACTATCGGGACTAAACTATTGTCCTAACGATACTAAAGTCAGGATATGAATAATCCCAAACATTTGTGTAATTCGCACATACCAAATCCTTCATTACTAAACTATTGTCATGTCCTCACGAGATGCTATAAGTAAACACTTAAGAAAACCAAGAATCTTAATCCCCCCTCGACTAATTACCTCAAAAAGTTGCTAAGTGTTCATAAAGGGAAATTAAAGAATCAATAGTTTTGAAAAGCCCCATTTTTTACCATTTTTCATTTATACACATATTTTTACTCTTTTTCATTTTTCTTCTATGTTAGCAAACTAACTACCGTTTGACGTTAGTTATTTTTATAACTTTTTGGGTCAAGAAAAGCAACATTTCTAATCCTAAAATGCCCAAAATGATAATTCCATTGTTCTACGACTATTCACTTATTCTTAAACAAGCTTTTAAAACGAAATCATGTTAAATAAAGGTTAAGATGATTAAACATACTCATTACCTGTTTTACCATGTAAACTTTTCAAATCTCTGTCAATTATTTCTTATTATGTTTGTGTTGTTTATTTTGAATTTCAACATGGATTAACCTTTTTAAGAAAATGCATATTTCTATTGCTTTACATTCCACCTATAGAATTTGGATTGTTTGAAGCCGAGGAGATCATCCCATGTAGGCGAATTAATTCTCGGCACATCCAACCTTACGGCTAGTGACCAGACTTTGGACACCCATCAGAGATTAGTATCGAGACTCACAGACTTCGGTTTCAAATATCTCTTAGGTTTTTCCCGTTTATAAAACAATTCACTTAGAAAAACCACAATCTTAAAACGAATTAGTCTTAGTTCAAAAGCATATTTGAATTTAAGAAAAAGAGATTTTTCTTATATTTATTAAATCACATATCACACTTATCATAATTATACTTTAAACAAAGGAAATCCTTGACCTTTTAAAAGGCTGCAACATCGGTTGTGAGCCGGCAAGATGCAGCAAACTTTTATCAGTCTCGGATTATTATTCTCACTATGGGCCTTTCTTTAGAAGGCTGGCATACATCGGTTGGTGAGGGAAGATGCAGTAAACTTTTATCAGCCCACAGTTATTATTATTATTACTCATTTTTTCATTTTTTCCATTTTTTTTACTTTATATTACCATGATATAGAAAAAATTTCTTTTTAGAAAATTTAAGTATAAATTTGAACTAAAATTATTGATATCATCCATACTTAAAAATTATTGATTTAAGTTTAATTTCCAAAAATAGCATGTATTATTAGTCCGGTTAGGAGCTTATGGGAGAAAAAGCCACAAATTACACTTATGAGCTTGTAAGATTTCCAAATAATCCATTGTTTAGCATCATCTCATATTCAACTATATCATTTTGTTCTTCTCAAAGATCTGCGAATGCTTAGTCTAATAGTTAAGGAACAATCTAGAGCTCAACACGCTCGATAGAGTCAAAATTTATTCTTATTCTACCAGCAGGAAACGTCAAAAAATTGTGACAAAACACTTATTTTATTTTTGAAAATTTTCAATTTTTTTCATTTTTTTGGTATTTTTAGTGGTAAAAACAGGATTACGCGAAAACAACGGCTGCAGGCAAAATCAAATCGATAGATCCCCCCATACTAGAACCGAACATTGTCCTCAATGTTTTACGAAGGGTCTCTACGTAAATCTAAGAGTCCCGGAGTATTAGTAATGAAAAGAAAAACGTTAGTCGATAAAATTTTAGTATATTGGATTCCCAAATGAAGCTGAGGATGTGAAGCTCAAGTGATCGAAGGACAAAACCACGAGCACGAGAGTCATCACAATCCGGGAAATCCTAGACAATAAACCACAAAACACAAAACACGAGAGAATGTAGAGGCGAGCCTCCTCACAACACACTTATTCATTAATAAAACTAAAGGACAAGCATGGGTTGCCACCCACAAAGCGCTTGTTTAAGGTCACTTAGCTTGACCCGATCCCCCATACTTGAGCTGGTCAAGGGGGAGAAAAATAGAGAAACAAAACATCCAAGATAGGAATGTCCCCTCTAGAAATCATCATCGGGCTTTCAGAAATGAGCTGGAAAGCTTTAAAGCCCCGATGAGATAAGAGATGAGGAGATTTCTCCTCATTAGAAGCAAGAATACCAGGATTGAAAACGTTGTCCTCATTTTCGGATGAAAATGGGAGCAAAGTGTCAAACATTGAAGAAAGAGGATCACGGATGAATGAGAAAGAAAATTCATTCGGTGATAGAAATCTCTCATATTGGACTTCAATGAATATCCCCGGATCAAA
The DNA here is from genome assembly GCA_026074375.1 of Tanacetum coccineum. Classification (NCBI taxonomy): domain Eukaryota; kingdom Viridiplantae; phylum Streptophyta; class Magnoliopsida; order Asterales; family Asteraceae; genus Tanacetum; species Tanacetum coccineum. The sequence continues at coordinate 23,845 of BQNB010078277.1, forward strand.
AATCTTGTTTCTAGTTCCGAAAGGAAAAGAAACTACAAGGTCGGATTCGGGGGTATCACTAGAAAGAGTGAAATCCGAATCCAGATGAAGGGTGGGATGGGTGGGTAAATCATGAAGCATATGAACGTAAAGTTCTCTAGTCGGATTAAGATAAATATCCTCCACCACATCCATAGTGAAATTTCCCGAATCGGGCTCACTATCATAAAAGAATGCTTCATAATTGAAGAGATAAATACAAATTAGAATGGGGGCTGCCACTACTCTTCTCTTCCAGATTAAAGCAAAAAGTTTCAGATTCGGGTAAAGAATTATCAAAGGTGTTAGTCTCCTCCAAGAAAAAGTTAGGAGATGTGGAGGAAGACTTGCTCACAAAATCGGAAGATGGAGTAGGATTATCTTTTAATGCTTCGATCTTAGCAATAAGAAGATTGACATTTAATAATTTTTCACAAAGAATATCATCTTTGATTGTTAAAAGAATATCAGTATTAATCCCTTCTAGGATAACAATCTCCACCACCTCTAAGCTGAATAGCTCAGAATCGGGAGGTGGTGCATCGACATAATCGATGTCCTCATAAGAATCATCATCACTCAAAGAATAATCATTGTTGGAATCGATGACAGTTTTAGAATCATCTTTAAGAGTTTCTGGAGGGCGAGGAAAAGAGTTAGCATACATCAAATTTTCAATAAAACGGATATCTTCCTTCAGATCAAGGTTGGCTTCAACAATTCCCGATGGAATTGGAGCAATAAGAGCAAGTTTACCGGCGAACTCCTCGATAAGGAGATCAATCTTAGGAGAAGATATCACGTTATTACGATTAAGCACGGATTCAATTAGACTACATTCGACATTAAAATGATCATTACCATTTCTTGGTAGAATTGAAATGATATCATCTAACACCTCATCCTTTTGCGAATAAGAATCATCACAAACGGGAAAATCACATTCACCTTAGGATATACCATCAGACTCACTTGGGTATGGACAAGGTCCTCAACACTAGACTTTATTAATTCGTCCGATTCCGTTTCTGAAATAGTGTCGAGATGCTCATCCTCCATTATAAGAGAGTCCGATTTTGGTAAATCGGGTGTGATTGCGGAGGAGAATTTCTTGAGATATTCTTGTGTAGCAAAATAATACTCGTCATCATCATCATCGTAGCAAATGGGAATCTTCTGATATTGCGAAGGCTTGGGAGTATAAGTATCAAGATTAACCACTTGTTCTTGCCGTTGTTGTAACCAAGTTTGAAACGTCTCACGAAGCTTACTCATAGAATCATCCATCACTTGTTGAAAGTCTCTATGAGCTTTTAGATGATCATTCATTGAATCAATATGATCGATGATAAATTGCGAGGGTTGAAATTGGTCAAAACCGGAAGAATTAGAATTATCGAAATTTTGGTTCATCGGTTGACACTGAAAAGTTTCATGAGGACCCCCGCAATTTTCACAACAAGGTTCGTAGAAGATCACTTGTTGACATCGAAAAGTCTCATGCGGGCCCCCACAGCGGGTACAACAAATATATTGTTGTTGAAAACATTGAAAATTTTGTGGGAAATTAAAGTCTTGATTGTAACACGGTTCCGGATTATAGATAAACGGAACTTGAGGTGGACAATCGTGACCATAATAAGCATCGTTCCCACAAAACTCACAAGAATACGTCGGGGGTTGCGGAGGTGGGTTGAAAACGTTAGGAGAATCATCGACAAAATTAGGAGTGGAATCATAAGTGAATGAACTTCCATCTCCAGAATAGCATGTCGGATCAAAACTTGGCAAAGTTTGTGGGAGCTCATCAACGGTTTGATTGTTGCATGGTTCCGGATTAGAGATAATCGGGACTTTCGGTGGACAATTATAGCCATAATGAGCACCGTTCCCACAAGACTTGCAAGTACATCGTTGACAAAAGATATCGTCTAACGAATCACCACACTCGTAACAACAATGGTGGTCAATATGTGGAGGACTTTGTGAAGAATTTTCACCGGGGTCTTGATTGAAGACGAATGGCTCTTGAGGCAAATTAACAACATTAGTTTTGTCGTTGGATGACTCGGAAGGGTTTAGAAGGTCTTGGAAAAATTCATTTTCATCAAAAATTTCCCTCAATTTCTTTCGTAATAGAGCACATTGTCGACAATATAGACCATCAACCGGGTCTCCACAATTGGGACAATTATGAGGGGGTCGTTGAGACGAGTCGGGTGTTTTATTAGGATCACGAACAAACTTGCCAACGAAACCCCCTTTAGAGCAAGCACATGTTTTGTACAAAGCTCCACAAGACGAACACTCTTTAAACGTGACTGGCAAGTGGGATTCGAACGATAATCGAGTGGACGCCATAAAGAATTTAAACAATATAGAGGGTTAAAGAAAAGAACAAAATGGATAAGAAGAAAAAGAAGATTAATTTTTAGGTTTTTTAGGTTTTTTAAATAATTCAATTTATTAAAGGACAAAATGAGATAAAGACAAACTTAACCAATTAATCACCGAAGCTTCACGGTAGCTCTTAAAAAAAACGAACAAAAGGAAGCGGAGGACGTGGAATACGCGCAAGCTATTAAAATCCGTCTCCTTTCGGTCGAGTTCTCGGAACACCCCTCCTTATAACAACTCTTTTAGTTGGTTAATCAATTAAAAGTGAGCCGTACGTCGCAAGTGACACAAAAGGCAATTTTTAAATCTTTTGATTCGGGAACTTATTATGATAATGCTTCAGTTGAAAGCATTATATTGATGATGAATTGTTTATCTTTATTTAGGACAATGTTTTTATATTTTTGATTTTTCTTGTTTTTATTTTTATATACTAATAAAAGAAAATGAAAAATATTTTTGTATTTTTATATTTTTATAAAGAAAATAACTTCACAAGGAAGGATCTTCAAAGCACTAATTGTCAAACGTCGAAACGACAATCGCTTACACTCTTCCCTGGCAACGGCACCAAAAATTGATTTCTCTCTTTAGGTACGTATAAATAATATATAATAATAGTATACTACTTATATTAACCAAACCAAACCAAGTAGCCCTTGATAAGGTTCAAAGAAAGAAAATCAATGAAAACTGGAAGTAGTATATGATATTCCCCTTGTCGTTATCTCCAACGAGGAATGCAATAGAAAGTCGAGAGTAGGTTTGATATTTGATGCTTGAATGGAACAAAGAATTTGATTGGTTTTCTAAGTCTATGGGAAAAATAATGTAATCTATACTAAAAGCAATTAAGGCAACACAAATTTAAACTAAAAACGCAAACGAGAATCCTAAAAACGTGACTTAAAACCCTAATTTATCAAAATTAATTCCTAAAATGATCTTTTTTTACTTTTATAAGTCTTAATTGACTAAAATGCTAGAACAAAGAAAACTAGACCAAAAACGGGAGTGATTTATGCTTAAAACACGAAAAACGTGAACGGGATTCAATCCCGTTCTTTAAAAATTCAAAATCTACAATTTTAACCCTACGAAAGCAAATCTAATTTTTCTAAGTCCTAAATGTTAAAAGAAAATTTTCTAAAAAAGAGTTATATTTTTTTGACTTTTTTATAATTTTTATGAATTAAAAATGAATTTAATCTGAATTAAATATTACAAATACTAAACGAATTATGAAAAATATGAAAAAAATACAAAAAATAGTTTAAACAAAACTGGATCTAAGAAAAATAAGCTGGAGAAAACAGCTTATCAAATAAGCTGTTAAATAAGCTAAAATAGCTTATTAAGCAAAAGGGCTAAAAATGTGATATAGGAATAAATTGTGCAAACTCAAATGGAAAAGACCCAAGGGCGCTAGTGGTGAGTGTGTGTTGTGTAAAAATGTTTGGTGAGTGGGTAGAGGTCCCGAGTTCGAGCCCTGCTCACTTGGGACTTCACCCAACTCCCAAATGTTTTTTATTTTCCATTTTTTACAACTTTTTAGATAAGCAGTAAATAAGCAACTTTTACAAAGACACCTTTTTTAGAAACCACAAATAAGCACAAAAAATAAGTTGTTAAAGTGACAGAGGCTTAAAAATGAGAAAACCAAACTGTTTGCCTTTTTCTAAACTAAATAAGCTAATGAAGGGCAAATAAGCTGACAACAACTAAAAAGCTATACCTAATTAGCACTAGAGAACATAAATAAGCAAAGAATATAAGCTACAATAAGCTAAAATAGACAGATTTACTAAAAAGCTTTTTAACTTCAAAATTTTAAACTAGAATGCAAATAAGCTCAAGTAAGCTCTACCCTAAAGTAAATAAGCTAAAATGGACTTAAACTAACCTAATAAGCAATACTAAACCTAAAATAAGCAAAAACAATAAGCAAATAAGCCTAAATAAGCAAATGAGCTTTTTGGCCAATCCTGTTAACCAAACAGCCTAAGGGGACTTTTCTAGCTTATTTTTAAGCTAGAAAACAGATCCTTATGGCTTAGTGGCTTATACCACTAAAAAGCTTGGCCAAAAAGCTATAAGAATCAACAATCAAAAAAGAGTTTGAAACACACATAAAGCCTTTAATAAAGCATTATAAAAAGCTAGTTCACACAGACACAACACTTAGAAATTGTTTTTGCAATCTTTACAAAACACTACTTTTGAGCTTAAAAATAAGCTATCAAACAGATCCTTATGGACTTTTGACTTTAAAACAGATTAAATTTAAGCCTTAAAGAACAAGTATCAACAATCAAAAAGCATTTTGAAATTAAGAATAAGCCAGAAAAAGCAATTGAAAAAGCTATTTCTTCTTAAACACACACTTAGCAAATTTTTTGACAGAATTTGACAAATGCAAAAAACAACAAATGCAGGTTTACCAAAGCTTGTTTTAACACTTGAACACACTCAAAAACATAACAAACTTGTAAAATACAAAAAATTAAACCGATAAGCTTATACTTATTAGACTTAACTAACAACAGACTCAAACCACATCTTCTTATAACCTTGATTTTTGAGGTTTTGAACCTTTATAAATTAACGAACATAAATTATATGGCTAATATTATCTAATCAATTTGACTCAAAAGCACATAGCCATTTTTGAACCCATTTTGACCCAGTAACACTACTGACCCAAACACCCCTTTAACTTTTAAAAATACATTTTCAGCTTGGAAAATTGGTTTTTAAAACTATAACTTCAAAGACCAGATGTTAAATAAGTATTTTAGACAATATTAAGCAAATTTCAACAACCAATAAGCACCTAAATAAGCTAAAACAGATTATGCTAATTTATAAGCTATAATGACAGATTTAAAGAAGAACTTTGCACAAGTGATCTCTAAACTACAAGATAAGCATAATAAGCAACAAACATCATATAAAAGCATAAATAAGCAAAGAATAAGCAGAGATAAGCTGTCTATAAAGCCTAAAAACAGTAAAAATAAGCTAAAATTTTGAAAATGGAAACTTACAAAGGCCCTTGCTCAAACAGGGCAAAAAGCTCAAATGAGCTTTGTCTACAAGCTCTAGCTTGTTTAAAACAAGCTAGTAAGAGTCCATAAGCCCTTCCATTTCTGGCTTATCATCTAAATAAGCTATGGTATTTTAGGGTTATTTCTTTTTGTGAATTTTCTTTAATACTTAATAATTTTAGTTTGATTGATGAAAACAACTTATGAGAGAGTTATATAAAAGCTTCTAGTACTTAACCAAGACTTGAAAACAATAAGAGCTTAAAAACAGATTTCAAAACATAAAATTCATCAAACTTTCATAAAACTTAAAAAGGTTACAAGGCTTGGAATTTAAAAGATAATAACTTAAAAATAAGCTGAAAACTAAAACTAGGTTAAAACTACATGCCTTATTCGGGCTTACAAAGTCCTATTTTATACTAAGCTAAATAAGTCTTGGTCTCTTTAGTGTGCTTCGTCTGTGAGACTTTGAGGACTTGTGTTAGTTGTGTGTGAGAAGTCAAAAACTCAATCTAAGCCCTTCATTTTGTTTGCTCTCCAAGTTATTAAATCCTAGCTCTTGAATCTCTTATCTTTAACCTTAGACCAATGGGATTAAAGGGATTGCCAGGTGGCAATTGCTGTTTATAAGGTGGGGTTGAGGAAAGTGATGGGTGAATAGTGCCAAAAGAGGAGAAGTGAAAACGATGGGTGAATAGACAGGGATGATAAACAATGTTTTTTTGCGGGAAAGGGAGTTTATATCTGTTTTGGGGGAAACAGGGTAAAGGTTTGTGGATTGGCAAAAAATGATCCCTCATGGTGATAAGTGGGATTGCACGTTTAGTCCTTGTGGTGTTATAATTCCTTTTTGAGGACTTGGCAGGTTAAGCCCCTCATTTTATTTTGTGTTGTTGCACAGTTAGTCCATGGAGGACTAACGACAGTTAAGGATGGATTTAGGCTATTTATGAGTTATGGGCCGATTATGGATTTTGGGTTTTTTTTAAAGTTATAAGGCTTATTAAGTCTTCATATAATACCTTAATGGGCTGACCCGGCCCATTAAGTATTTCTTCGTTTACGGCTCCGCTTTTGACTTTGACTTTTGTCGGGGTTGACTTTTGACTTTGACTTTTTGACTTCTTACGCTCTTTCCATTCCGTGCTCAGTTTTGTTGTTTTTGGCTTTGTTTTTGTCCTTTTCTTAGATATCCGTTACCTGCACAATTGGTATGTGCTTAATTACACATACCTTTTACCTTTAAAAACGAGCTAAAATAACCAAAAACGGACTTAAAATGCCA